>CATKHJ010307389.1:0-23877 GCA_949750685.1 Vernicia montana
AAGATATATTATTATTAATCACAAAGATAAAACAATTCAATGAATGATTCAATTGATAACGATTATTCAATTCATACAATGAGCTCTAGGATTCATCAAATATCTAGATTTAAAAGAATTAGTTCATAACAATAGATTGGGAACAATAATAAAAGAAAAGTGTAAAAGAAATCAAGTGATCCATCAAGAATAAATTGATAACCTCTACTTTTTATCCTCTAATCTTGATTCACAATTCTAGTTATTTGGATCTCCCCTTTTAATTCCAGCTGCAAAACTTTCCTTTCTCTTCAGAAAAACGCCACTCTCTATAATTTTATTCGATCCCCTTTTTTATCTGTAACCGTCCACAATTATAACCTAAAAATTAAGTTATGGTACGCCCACCATTTAAGTGGTACGCCCGTACATTTTATGGGCGTACCATAACTTAAGCTTCTGTTTTCATGGTACGCCCGTACCTTTTATGGGTGTACCATGACTTCAAGCTTCTGTTTCCATGGTATGCCTGTACCTTTTATGGGCGTACCATGGCTTCATTATACTGCCTCAGTGGTATGCCCGTACCATTCATGGGCGTACCACAACTTCATTATGTCAATCATCCATTTCAGTAGTGGCTTTCCAAGACAAAGAGTTCTTACAGATTATTCTAAAAAGTACTTGAACAAACAGATTAAACTCAATTTTAACAATAAAATACGTTAAAGAACAAGGGTAAAATATCATGCATCATACACTTACCACTAGTGTTATCTATGAAAGGTAACAGATGTTACAGATGGGTAACAAATGTTACTTTTGCCTCTATCTGAAAATGCAAAATTTTGGCCAATGGCATAACGAGGGTGACAAACATGTAATAGAGGTTACACTGGGCATTTACCAATTTTGAACAAAAGGTTTGAAATGTAAGGATTTGAATACTCAGCTCATAGAATCTTATCAATATGCTTATAATTCATCATTTTGGCAATAAATTAATGTGGATTGAGGGTAAAGTGACATAAATTCATGAGAATTTTATCACTTACTTCTCAATCTATGCAATCATAACATAAGTGCACAAATAAGACAATTAAACACGAACCATCACATTTTTCATCCAATTTGCATGAGTTTAAGGAACGATTATACCTGAGATATGTCAATCATACCTAGTTCTCTCTTTATGTAAAATAATTGCTCTTTGTCCAGGGGCTTAGTGAAGATATCTTACAATTGGTGTTTGATATCCACAAACTCAAGTGCAATATGACCTTTACCAATATGATCTCTAAGGAAATGATGCATAATATTTATATGCTTAGATCTTGAATGTTGAATGAAATTTTTAGAAATGTTTATAGCACTTGTATTATCACATTTTATGGGAATTCCATGGAATGTATGTCCAAAATCTTCAAGTTGAGTTCTCATCCATTGAAGTTGAGTGCAACAACTTGTGGCTGCTACATACTCGGCTTCTGTGATTGATAGTGTAATTGAATTTTATTTCTTTAAAAACCATGAGACTAACATGCTTCATAAGAATTGACATGTACCATTAGTGCTATTCCTATCAATCTTATATCCTCCATAATCCGCATCGGAGTAGTCAATCAAATCAAATGAGGATCCCTTAGGATACCACAAACCTAAGTTTGGTGTGTCCATAAGATATCCCATGATTCTCTCGACTCCAGCAATGTGTTATTCTCTTGGATTAGATTGAAACCTAGCACACATGCACATACTAAATAAAATGTCAAGCCTATATGCGATCAAGTATAGCAATGAGCCTATCATTCTTTTATAGAGCTTAGAGTCAACACTTTTACCTTTCTCATCAACCTCCATCTTGGTTGAGGTGCTCATAGGAGTGAGTTATGGCTTTGTATTGTCCATCCCAAATCTTTTGAGGAGCTCCCTAGTGTACTTGGATTGATTGATCAATGCATCATTATCTAATTGTTTGATTTGTAGCCCTAAGAAGAAATTGAGCTCTCCCATCATACTCATCTCAAATTCACCTTACATAGACTTAGAAAAATCCTTGCAAAGAGATTCATTAATAGCACTGATTATGATGTTACCAATATACATTTGAGCAATTAAAATGTCCTTCTTTACATACTTTATGAATAAAGTTGTGTCAACTTTACCCTTAGAAAAATCATTTTCAAGGGAAAAGTTGC
Source organism: Vernicia montana (assembly GCA_949750685.1). Taxonomy (NCBI): domain Eukaryota; kingdom Viridiplantae; phylum Streptophyta; class Magnoliopsida; order Malpighiales; family Euphorbiaceae; genus Vernicia; species Vernicia montana. The sequence continues at coordinate 2,178 of CATKHJ010307389.1, forward strand.
TCAATCATTCATACCAAGCTCTTGAAGCTTGTTTTAAACCATAAAGTGCTTTTGAGAATTTGAAAACATGATTTGAAAATTTATGATTTTTAAAATCGGGAGGTTGTTCAACATACACCTTTTCTTAAATAAAACCATTTAGAAAATCAATTTTCACATCCATTTGAAAAAGTTTAAATCCCTTAAAGTATGTATAAGCAAGTAACATTCTAATGGCTTCTAACCTAGCTACCGGAGCATAGGTTTCATCATAATCAATACCTTCTTCTTGTGAGTATCCTTGAGCTACTAATCTTGCTTTTTTTTTTACCACAATTTTGGATTCATCAAACTTGTTGTAAAACACCCACTTGGTTCAAATTACCAGATGGTCTTATGGTCTTGGTACAAGTGTCCACACTTGACTCCTCTCAAATTGATTCAACTTTTCTTGCATAGTTAAAATCCATTGATCATCTTTGAGAACATCATTCACATTCTTTGGCTTCACTTATGATAGAAATGCTACATACTCAATCTTGTATCCACCTGGAAATTTAGATTTATTTTTAAAATTTCTTTTCATTTTAAACCTAAAAAAGGAGGAGGAGAAAGAAAAGTGGAAGCTTTCGTTTGAAATATAACATACATTGCTTCTTTATTTTTTATCCTAATGTTTAAATAGGGTTTTTACTTTTGTATATCCCTTATGCACAACATATTTCATTTAAACTTGTATTTGATTGTCATTTTTTGCCTTATGTATAAATAAAGGCTATAATTTTGAACACAAATTTTTATTTAAATCATCAAACCCTTATTTACATTACAACCCTTATAATATACACACACAAACACATATGCATATGGTAATATTTTTAGCATTACAATCCATTCATATAAAATTTAATTTTTTAAAAATAACTTTTTGTGTGATAAACTATTAATTTTATTATTGTTTTCACTAGAAATTTAGATATAAAAGATTATTATGACATTTAGTGAAAATTTTAAGTTTATGTTGTTTTGAGTCATTTTCTTAATTTTATAAATTAGTTCATGATAGCGATGGTTCGATTCTATGACAACGTTTCTGATTTCAAAACTGTTTTTGATTCCATTATCTAAAACATTGCACTTTTTTGCCTAGTTGATCTCCTTTTTGAAAGATGCAATGAGTGAGAATGGTGCGCCTCATAAACCCCTACCACTATTGAGCCCTATTGCGGGGCAAGACTGCTAGGACCAAACTCACAATTTTCTGATATGCTAGAATTTGATGTTGATGTGCCAAAGTGACACTAGAATCATTGTCACTCGTGTCAGAATCTAATTGGATTACCACCTCTAGAATTGTCTACTAGTGACATTCCTAAATCCAACATCCACATGCCTTATCATAGGGAAAGTTGCTCTTTCTAGAGCACAACAAGTTGAGATTGTGGCTTATATTTAGAGAATACTGCACACTAAAAGCTCTAGGCAAAGGGGGAGTGACGCTCGCATCACATCCATTAGTTTGACTCCATGGCACTGCCACTGAGCCCAATTCATGATTGATTTTGTTCTATAAAACCCTGATTGTGATGCATTTGACATTATTTTTTCTCACTTTTTCATTTGTTCAAGCAAATAAAAGTAGACAAATGTTAAGAATAGATATTATACCAGTTTATAAAAGCATATGGGCTATTGTAATATTAATTTTTAAGTTGATGGGTCACATTTAAGTTATTGCCAATTAAAAAGGTAAAAGGTAAAAGTCCTAGATCTTAAATACATTTACTCTTTTGGATAACCTACTTGGGACTTTTCCATATATTACTAAGGAATAAGAGACTGGTTCATCTATTATTATGTGTCTAATATGTGCATATCTCAACAAAGTGATAAGTTCTTTAGACTGTTGGTGATTGTGATGCTAATATTTTGAATTTATTATTATTGTTTCATATTCTTTTATGTCATTTATTTTTGGATGTTAAACACTTCTAGTTATCATTCACTTGTATTAATCTTTTGAATTTGTTAAGAAAGTGTAATCTTAAATTTAAATTTTAGAATTTGTTAAGAAAGTATTAATCTTTTGAATTTGTTGAGAAAGTATGATCTAAAATTTAAATTTTCTATCCTTTTTTGCATGTAACTGCTCTCACACTAGGGGCTTATATCTTGCTCCTTATGACTAGGCTTTTACCCCTCAATGTAACTCACACCTTTAATACCTTTGTTTTGGGGGGTACGACTATCTTTCTAGTGAGTCTCAAATTGTCTGATCTACAAACCTTGACAATGTAAAATAACTAAGTTGAAGTCTAGTAATATGTTTTTACATGGTAATATGACAAAGGTCGATATGTTTGTGTGTGTCTTTGTGTGTGCAATGTGTATTTGCAAGTGCATAGAAAACAGACGTGACGTGGGTCACCTACGTATAAGTGAACTAATCCTATGCAAATGAAGCCTTGGTTTTTAGAAAAAGCTAATCACTAAAAATATTTGCTTCCCAACCATTATACATCTATCTCTTCCGAATACATCATAAATTACTACTTCTTTGTAGACACAATCAATGTGCTCAAGTATAATTTGAAAAATTACTAGAAGGTCTTGATTTTTAATAGCTATTGCAGCTCATTCAAATATTCTTGAAAATCAATATTTTGGTCTAGGTTTGATGAAATTAACTCTTTGCCATACAAGTTCACATACTCAAAGTTTTTTTTTTTTTTTTAAATTTCTAGAAGGTATTTGCACCATAAAATAAAAATGGGTTGGGTCCATTAAGGGGCCATTAATGAACTAAGCCCAATCCCAAGTAAAAAGCCCATTGTGCCTGTAGATTAGAAATTGTGCTTGTGGATCAGTTTGACTTAAGATAAGAATGACAGTTGCAGAGAAGATTCTAGAGATTCCAGAACATAATGGATAATTCTAGAGAGTGAAGTCACCAGTAGTTACCTAGTAGTTGGCTAATCTCTAGGGAAGTGGGAAGGCAATTACTGGCAAATGTAATTATGGAGCAGTTACTCTCCTATGGAGCTATAAAAATAAAATTGTAACAACTATTAGGGCCCCCACCAATCCAACACCCAATAGACTCTGCGCCTTTTTATCAACCCCAACCGGTTAAACCTATGCTTTTCTCTTCAACTCCATAGCTTTCAATCTCTCTTGTAATTACTGTGTTATTAATAAAATTCTCTATTTCACTAGCAATCATTGTTTCCATTACTGTGTTCATATTTTCCATTGAGAACTCAAACGTACTATGGTCAGAAAATTTGAAAATTCACAATCTGTCTGATATGAGAAGTCTAACAGGCACAAAACCATAAGGTTCATGTACCTTCAACACACGTGACACGCTCAGCAAAATTAACAAGCCAACATAATTTTGGCACGCCTGGTGGGACACATTCTCATAGCGCCAAAGACAAGAAGTGTTATTGGAAAAGACTTTGTTACTGGTTCCCAAGAACCATAAGATGACACTGCAATAGTAGTGCAAGAATGACTCGTTCCACAACTTGTGAAGCAAATCAAGCTTGGGTTGGCTTCTTCATAACCAGTTCACCAAGACAGTTTAACAAATCCAGAAGTTCCAACAGGCCTTGTTGGAAATTTAGGTAATGTTACTTCGCCTATTGATTTCATTCCCCTTGATAATAATTTACAAGCGATTTTGGATGAAATGAATAGGCAAGCTAAGCTAATGTATGATGCTTGTGTGAAAAATCAAGCTTTGCTACATCAAGCACTAACTAGTATGTTTAGTCCACCACAAAGCCCTAAGCAAGCTACAATCCACAGGCCTACTAGGAAACCCACAGAAGAACTCAGGGGCAATCTTTTGCTCTCTAAGAGGCTAGTGATTCTCACTACCCTGAGGAATGTTATTCACCTCCTCACAAGAGAGAGGAACCAAGGGTTGTGCCTACTAGTCGCCTAAGGCAGGTCTTACCTCAACAATAATTGCATGCTAACACTAACCCTGTCAATCAACCTATTGTCTATGAAAATGATGCAGGTTATAATAAAGGAGGTCTAGTGAATTTAACACCATCAATCAACATGATTCCACAGGTTGTTCCACCACAAGTCCCCAAGAAGCAAGTTCCTATGGATATAGAAGCGGTAAGAGATATTTTGCAAGAGCTCTATGGATCTGGTCTTAAAAAATAGGCCATCCAGAATTCCACAAGCCATACCCTACTACTGTAAACAGAGAAAATTCATACCCCATGGGATATAGAATCCCTGACTTCACGTTATTCTCTAGGGAGGATGGGCAATCCACTATAGAATGCATCGCCATATTCACCATCCAGTATGGAGAATTAGTCAATTATGAGGCTTTCCATAGCTTTAAACTCAGGTTATTCCATAACTCTCTTACCGGTACTACATTCACATGGTACACTACTCTGCCTAGGATTTCATACTAACTTGGCAGGAGATGGAGTGTCAATTCAACACTTAATTCTTCAAGGCTAAGCCTGAAGTGTGCATAACAGAATTGTCAAGAGTGACACATAAGACTAGAGAGACTGCGGACAGATTCATAGTCAGATTCAAGAAAATGAGGAATCGTTGCAGAATCTTCCTCCTTAAGACTAAATTTGTGAAAATGGCTATCACATCTCGTCTTTGAGATGTGACAGTCCTAGGGCACAGGGAGACTTAAGGTCACCTAAATCCGTAAAATTCCCTATTCTATGCTATACTAAGTACATTATACGATGTACACATATCCAATACTATAACCTGAAAATCCATTTTCCTATATTGAACATATCTCAGGAAGATACTAAAGTTTATCAACATTATTCCAATGCCATTAGTATTCATAGTATCTATCATCATTCATTCATAACAGTTATCATTCATGATATCTAATGTCATTATATTACAATTACATACCATTATTAGCAATCTATAATACTCAGTAATTAATTCTAAGAACCATAAAAACCATGGAGCTCTAGATTTAACTCTTCAAAATACAATAATATTACAATTCTGAAATCAAGATAATCATTTACAGCAAAGGAAACCCCAAACGAATAAATGTAGCTTGAGAATTACTTTGCTTGACCTCCCGTATTACCTAAAAAATTATAAACCACACTATAGGGTGAGTTATACTCAATGAGAATGTAATATTTTAACATAATATGCTGGCAAGAAACATATATATCAAAGATGGAAAATTCAATACCATCTGGTGTCAATGAAGGGTTTACCATTCATGTATGCAATAGAGATTCCATTTATAACAATTTAGCAGAAATCAATGGAATTTGGAAATGGTATGTTTCTCACATGTAAATAATTAGAGTGGCGGCTAATGCGTTGCTCACTCATAAACAGTAATAACTGGAGTGGCGACTAATGCCTTGCTCACTCATAAACAGTAATACATAGTGTAAAACTGATCAAGTCTCATGGCTAGGACAACCCTTTCTAGCTGAGGTGGATACGCTCACCCTATCCGCAGGCTTTTTACCATGTGCACAGGTCCGATGTGTTACCCCACATCAGTAAGGGAATTTCTGCTTATCAAGAATATCGTTTAAAGAAAGTTCATAATATATGAACCATAAACCAGATGCATATTCAATACAGTATCAATGAGGTTTTGTAATCTCAATAATGGCTTCAAATGAACTTTAGAATGTTCAATTGAATCAGTAGTATAATAGTTAGACCAAAGGTCATTAATAGGTTAGCTGATAGGCCAAAGGCCATCGGTGAAATAGCAATTAGGCCAAAGGCCATTAATAAAATAGCAAATAGGCCAAAGGCCATCAATGGATTAACAGGTAGGTCAAAGGCCAACAATTATGACCCTAGCATAGGGGTTTGAATATCAATGATTAGGATTTATATGTAATGAGAGCTAAGGTTTTCAATAATTAATATATATCAAATGGGTGGTAATTCAAGGGCTATGCCCATACCATATTAAAATATTACAAACTCACCTCTTTTCCTTTGCTCCAATATAGCATTTAGTACCAAAATACAGATATCCCTTTACTTTCTTAGCATCTTCCTTGCCTTAACCTTTGGTTCTACAACCATTTATACCATTTAAGTTACACTTTGATCATCATTAAGTAATTCATTTAACTTAACTTATCTTAATTCTATCATTAGTCCTAACAGATTTAGCTTAGAATACACTATGACAATTTTACTACCGACAATTATATCGAGTTTATTTCAATATGCAATGCACATGTATGCACATTTTATAATTTACAATATACTTTTGTTCATTTTCATGTAATGGCCAAATATGCCTAGAAGTTGAATTCCAATACTTTATTCATTTTCATTAATCTCATTATCATTATTTATAAGTCATTATACTTTTATCATTTCATTCTAAATTCATTATATTCATACTATAACAAGTTAATTGATTAAATTTATTTAAATTAAAGATCAACTCTAGTGATCATATAGTGGTACTAAAACAATATACTTTCTTGTATCCTTAATTAAGCAAGTATGACCTCTCGGTACTGTTTCTATCATAATTTGTGTTATACTAATCAAAATGGGTTGATTATTTTTTCATATCAAAAAATATATATCAATATATAACATATCCAAAATTGAGCTTAAAATATGCTCTATGCAGGATATGGTGATCATTCAAAGTTTGTTTAGTTTCTATTGCAGGGACAGTCTAAGTACACTTCACTTATTTAGGTACATCTCATAATTTACAGATCCAAATATAAATTTCCTTCACCAGTAACTACTACACATATAAATGATCATTTCTTATGTTTTATTTTTGGCCTATTTCGGCATTTTAGGTCATCAAATCTATCACTCAATTCCAGACTGCCTATTAGATCATCAATTCAGGTCAGTTTTAGTTCGAGCAAGATATCTCCTTATAAACATCAAATATTTCAAATTCATTTTACTATAATATATATGATATATATATATATATATATAACTTTCATGTTTTGACTTTATTCAAATTCAGATTTTAACTTCTCCAAACAGAAGCCACAACTTCTAATTTTTTAAATAACTTAATCTCTTATAATCTTCAATGCAAAATCCTAACTCCTTCAATCAACATATCCATCCAATTTAATCAATTTTCTCATAATATACAAGCATATTCAAGTCTATTTTATTATGGTTTAAAACAAATAAGCATTTTCTCCAAAAACATCAAGATAGCCGAATCATATAGTAAGGGAGGAAAAGAAAAATTCAACAATCCAAGGAAAAGAACTCAAGATTCATGCTTATATCATCAAAAGGAAAGAGTTTAATGAAGCAAGTACCTTAAAAATCTTGATCCCTCTAATTTACTTGTCTTGGCTAAATAGATAAAAAGTGAGGGAGTGGTGATTTTTTCTTTCTTTTGTGGTGAGAGAAATGAAATGAAGATGACTTAAAATATTGACTTAAATACTTGTTCACTTGAAATTGTGTGGTAGAGATTAGATCATGAGATCAAATGGTATAGATTGATTCTTATCTTTAAGATATTTGATAAATATTTATTTTTAATAAAAAATACCCAAATTCAATACATATCTAGTGTAAGAATGCTTTATATGACTTAAGAGTTCATTTAGTCAAAAATGGAGCCCACTTTCATTTGCCTTATCTTTAACATGGTAAGAAATGATAATTAACTTAAGAAAACTATATAAATCTCCTTCCTTTGTCTTGCTTGGCCAAAATTCTATATGTGTGGAGTGAAACCCATATACACTTATACAATAACATATTTTATTTACTTATTTTCTTAGTTTTTTTTTGTCAAATTTAGCACTTGAACTATACTTTAGCATATATTATCATATTTATTTACATTGATATTCAATATTGAATTCTTTCATATCCTTTATGCATTTGGCAATCATATGTTTATATTAATCACAATAAAAATAATTCAGGCTCAAACAGTTACAATCAAGCATAACAAACTTAGGTTTGGTTATACTAGTATAACAAGTCTTTGTATTCTTTTTCTAGGTCCTCATACTTGATATTTCATAGCTAGGGGAGTCTAGGGTATTACAATGTCCTAGAGAGGCCTTGACATAGAGCTAAGGAAAAAATTCCAAGGTATTGAGTTTAGGGATTTTTATGAACTGGCTGCTAAGGTTACAAAGTATGAGGAACTTTTGCAGGAAGAAAACCACAAGAGAAGAGTTTCTATGGGAACATATTTCCAAGAACTTACTAGCCCTGAAATTATTGTAGTAGATTTATCTAATTCTGGTTCTTGTATTTGTCCATCTCTCATTAGGAAGACTCTAGAGGCATGGAAGAAATCCCAAGCCTCCAGTAGTCAGCAACAGTACACTTTGATGTCTCCAAGACAGGGGAGATATTTGACTTCGTACTGCAGGAGAAGTTTATCAAATTGCATATGGATCACAAGCTATCGACTAGGGATGAGACCAAGGGAAAGGATTACTGTAAGTACCATAATTCCTAAAACCGCTATACTAACACTTGCTAGAGTTTTCGTAATGTGATTCAAGACAGGATCAACAAGGGAATTCTTAAATTCACTGAGAAGAAGGAAACCATGCTGATTAATGAGGACCCATTTCCACCAGTGGCCATCGTTAATACAGTGGATGTTGATCTCAAATCTCTAGTGACTACTATGGAAAGGCGGAAAAATAAAAACCCACCAAGGATTCACTAGAGAAAAAGTTCTCGACATGTATGGATTCCTAAAGTAAGGCCATCTACCAGGGAGATAGGCCACCAGAAAGATCTTCAAGGGTGATTCACTAGTATAGATTCCATAGGAGTCATCCTCGGTTTATTGTTCCACCTGCTGTTGAACCAAATCACCAGTGGCATCACTTACAACATAAGAAATTTCCCAAGCCGCTCACTAGAACTAAAAAATGGAGACTATAGAGACAAAGGGCTGAGGGTAGAAGGGAAGCTATTCCATAGGACTTTCCTCCTAGGGAAATGAGTATAAGCAAGTTTAGGAGACAAGCCACTGAGGATTTTGAGGAAGCTCTACTAGATGAACCATCAAGCAAGTTTGACTTCAAGATATTTTATTCTAAACCACTGAGTGCTAATATGCCTATGGAGTCAATTAAAGCAACAAGCTAGGAAGAAATTGAGTATGTTGACAGTTCAAGTGAAACAAAAGCCGCAGGAAGTTTAATGGAAGGAAGTATGCATGTTCCCTATGGATGTGCCACTACTACTGTGACTTTGCCTTCTATTCTTCAATCTAACCCTGCAAAGGAAGATGTTATTGAGATCCACAGAGTTTTAAACACTCGGGGGGAAACATCCCCAGTGAATGAGGAAGATCCTTACAATGGAGTGATTATCCAGGCAACTAATCCTCATCAACCCAAGAGGGTTATTTTTGAGAAGCCATCAGTACATATGACTCAACACATAAAATCTTTGTATGTGAAAGCACATGTCAATGGAAGGCCTGCCAATAGGGTGTTAGTAGATAATGGGTTAGCAGTGAACATAATGCCGCTCAGAATGTTGCATTCCCTAGAAAGAACTGAAAAGGATTTAATATCTATAGAAGTTACAGTGTCAACTTTTACTGGGGAACTCACTAAGACTCTTGGTGTCTTGCCTATGGAAATCACTATAGGAAGTAAGTCTTCTCTCTCAGCTTTCTTTGTCGTGAATTCCTCTAATAACTATAATATTTTGCTAGGGAGAGATTGGATTCACGCCAACTAGTATGTTCCCTCCTCTCTTCACTAACTATTGTTGTTTTGGAAAGGAGACGATGTAGAGGTGGTTTGGGCATATCAACAACTTTTCACTGCTTGTGCAGATGCTGTGGAAGCAAGATATTATGACATGAACTATGGACCAATTAAATTCACTGGCATAAAGTAAGATGGAAATCCCAAAGCTGTCGAAATGACAAAGACAGTTGCTAAGTAGACAAAGTACCAAGATGAAACACTTCTCAAATCCATAGCCATCGTGTCATACAAGCCGATGGTCAAGTCTGTGATCATTAAGGAGATAGATGACTGAACACACTGAGGAAGAATTGGCATTAGCTGCAATTGTCATATTCAAAGTACATATGCAGCAAACTCTGGATAGACTAGAGACATACCAAGAAACCTATGGATCTTAAGTGATCTATGAGGAGGAGCCTGTGAAAGATGAAGAAGTGATACAGATGTATGACCTAGAGCAGACACCTCCCAAGTTTGTAATTTTTCCTAATTACAAAAGTACAAAATAATAAAGTAGAGCCCAGTGAAATTCATGGCATAAAAGGAAAAAAGAACTAAGAATTTAGGTGAAATTATTTATTGAAAACTTTATAAATGAAAGAAATTGGTTGAACAAGGCTAAATCTTTGGCTAAATTATTATCAAAAGAGTGGTGCAAAGTCGCAAATATTCACCAGGGTCAGCTCCAGCATTTTAGAGGTCCTAGACAATTCCAAAAAATAAGGTCATCAATCCCTCATTCCTCTATATAAATATTTTTTTTTTAATAAATCGTTGTGATCAAGTTTAGCTGCCATTTTTTTCTCAATAGATAATATGGCTAAACCGTTCAATCTCTCTTGTGACATAGTTGATCGGAGGTAGTTTTTTATTAACTTCAGCTTGGAAAAACTTCTTTCGGCAGTAGTTACTGTAACTGGTATAGTCAATATTATCCAGCAATCCAAGTATTAGGAAAAGCAAGACGCAATGGAAGAGAGGTTGTTGAAACTTGATGTTGGGCTTGTTGAAACTTGAAATCTTGGGTTTAAAACTAATTTAAGCTATAGTGAAAGAAAAAAATTGTTTTAGGTTGATAGCTTAGCTATTAATTTATTTTAAATTAAGAACTTAAACTTATTCTTTTTTGTCATGATGGCCGAAATAGAGTATTAGGGTTTAAAATTCTTTTCATCAATTTCAATTTTAAAGCAAAACTTATTATTTCTATATGCAAACTGATTCATCTATTCAAGTAATCTATCACAACAAACACTCTTACTATAACTCTAAACATAACCAAATATACAGAGAATGAAAAGATGAAGAATTTCATTTCTTTAGAAAATTAATTCAATGATCATATCGAGACAATAAAAAAGAAGAAATTTTGTATTAATCTTACCTTTAAATTTTTTATCTTTTCAATTTTTCAATTTGGCTGCCTGACCAACATGGAAGAGAGGAAGAGAAAAATATATATATAGCTTTTTTTTTCATTAAACAACAGTACAAAGGTTAGAGAAGATGAAAATGTGAGGACGTGAGGTAAATAAATGCAATTTTATCCAAATAAAAAAAAATTAGTTTTGTTATTAACAAAATCCTTAAAAAAATAATTTTAAAAAAATATAAAACTCTCTCATTGAAGAAGTCTTAGACAGCTTTCTAACTAGCCTCCCTTAAAGCGGAGCCTGATATTCACTAAGAGAGAGAAATGGATTGGACGAACATCGTGGAAAAATAGAATAACAGATTCTATCAAAGCAAAGCCTGCAAAAACATCATGATGTTTGTTACGTCAAAATGCTAAAAATTCACCAAAAATTTTAAATTTAAAATTTAGTAATAATTTTAAAAATTAATAAATAAATACATTTTAATTTTAATATTTATTTATCAAATTATATTAGAAAATATTGTATTTAATAAACTTAACGTATGTGTTTGATATTAAAGTTAAAATACTTTTATTATTATTGACCACGGATCAATTCTTGGGGCTAGAAAATATATAGAATTTTTTTTCATTTATAAATCTTTAGTCCTAATGTTTATAATTTGTTTTTAACTAGGTTAGAGAAGTGAATTTAATTAGTACGATGCACAAAAATTGATCTATAATATCACCTTATTATTAAAAAAATATAATTGACGTTATAATATTTTTAACAAACTATTTTTGGACTTCATAGAGCATAAGAAAATATAATTTCAGAAAAATTAGATTTTCTAGCATTTTCTTTTTCAATCATGATTTATTAAAAAAATTTATTTTTTTTAATTTACTATTCATTTTATGGATTAAAATTGCTTTTTTTTTTCTTTTTCTAAAATATGTTCAAAGAAGGAAAATATTTTATCTTTTAATTCGATCCATGAATAAACATTTGCTCATGAGTAAATTAATGATCTCCAAAGTACTTTTAGAGTTGGATTGAATACAATCATGCAATAGTAATTAAGTATAAAAGATTTTATTAAATAATAATGATGATTATTAGGTTTATTACATAACAACCAAAGTTGAAAAACAACAAACCATACAATAAGCTTCAATCATAGAAATATGCCAATGAAAAAAAAAGGTAATTAATTACATAATTAAGGACTTGATTAAATGCTTGATAAAAAAATCATGAGCATCATCATGAATAGTATTCACCAACACAACCAATGGACTTCTAACATAGTGAAATCCATCAGACCAAACAATCTCTCCAAAATCATATCTTCCTTGAGATTTCTTCAATGGCTTAAGTGTCACATAATAAGAAAGTTCTTCCTTGAAGCATGAGAAGAACAATATGGGAGGCCAAATCACTACTTCCACTCCATTAGGCTCAACAATTTTAACAAAGTAAATTGCATTTTTATTTTTACCAACATTTTTAACAGTTCTTTTAATTGTAGTAATTGATTGGAGATTTGAGACTGTAATTGATGGGTAATTTATGTTTGTGTTGGTTTTATCATGAATGTAAGAGTTGCATTTAATTGTGTCTGTTCCAACTAATATTTGTATTTGGTATTGTGTGTAGCCAAGGTTGCATAAGAAAATAATATAATCTTTTGTTTTCATGTCATAAACAAGACCTGGATCTATTGCCCTTAATGAATTTATATGGCCTGCACCAATGTCAAAGGGATCTGAAACTTCCATTGATCCTCCAGCTAGAATGTTATCAAAGGTTGCGTCTCTTGTAGATGCTGATCAAAGGGAAAACAAAATTAATAAAGAAACAGTAAATTATTTTCATGTGTATATCATAGATTTTAATAAATAAAAAAAAACTGTAGTGCATTATTTCCTTTTCAATCTCTTTTCTTACCTCATAGACATCCATAATGTTAGAAATTTAATATTAGTTCAGTTTTAAATACTATACCGCCTCAAGTTTGAGTTTCAATTAAAGTCAAATTATTTATGAAAAAATATCCAAATTTATGAAAAAATATATTATAACTTATGCCTGAAAAAATTATGGCCAACAATTCCCTTAAGAATATAGAGAGTTTTATTTTTTTGAAACAAGAATATAGAGAGTTATTATCTTGTTAATTTAAATATTTCGATGCTAATTTTGTTTAGTCTATGGCCATAAGGAAGATATTGGATTGCACTTCGGTACCTTTATGTACCGGTACGGGAAGCTAAATTATGAAATTAATTATGACAATTTTTAATTTTGCTAAATTAGACACATATTTTTTCATTAATAGATATCTTAAATAAATCATTTCAAAATTTAAAAAAAAAAAAGAATAAAAAAAAAACCATAATTTGTTAGTTACACTAATATCTCATGCCTTACAACATTGGTTGCCATGATACTTAAATATTAATGAGTTAAGAAATAAATAATATTTTTATTAAAGTTAAATATGATATTTTGTAAAAAGATTAAAATATTAAAGTTAAATATGATATTTTGTACAAAGATTAAAATTGTTCATTAAAGTGATAAAATTTATAAATAGAGTATTATAAATCATTTAGAGAGTGCCAATATCGTCATCCAATATTTTTTCCTTCAATTTTAGATTTTTGTCGCATTTTAATAATTTTTCAAGTTGTTAATTTAAATTATTACAATTTTTTAAGGTAACTTTATAGTGGAGTTTTTCTTTTCTTTTTTATAATTAATTTTATATTTTAGGTAGAAATTTTTATTATTTTAGGCAGACTATCCTAATTTTAATTTTTTATAATATATATATATATATATATATATATATATATTCACTAAAATAAAAGAAAAACATAAAAATAATTTATTTACAATTAATATGGGTCTCACTCAAATTAAGAATATTAAATTTAATAAAAAAAGAAACTACAAAAACTTATTGGATCCCACATAGCTGATGATAATGATGTGATATGGCATATCTGTCAACGTGTGTTAACCTGCTAGCCCATAAATCGGATCTTGTACCCGTACCTATGGGTACCATAAAGCAAGCACTATGACCATAAAGAATTTCTTTTATTTAGACAATAATTTTTACATTTTAAGTTATTTTTACTCTAAATAGAGTTAGATGAAACTCATAACCTCATAATCCTATAAATAATAACTCCCATATCACCTAACTAAAATTCATTTTGAACTTTTTAGCTGTAAACCAACAATTACATTCCAGGATGATGTAGGGTCTATTTTTAGAATCCTATTCTCATATGACTTAATGGATGGTTGTATACAGCCTAGGGTTTGAAGTTTGAATACATTGTCACCACAACAATTTTCCTTGTAGTAGTGAAGTCCAAAAGTTTTTAGGTGCATGTGGCTAACAAATAGAAGATGGCGGAGAAAATATAGAAAGGGTTTTTGCTGTTAGATGAAAATCCATTTCTTTCTTACCAGTAGTCATTAGAGCAGATTTAATGGCTGCCGGAGACCAAGAGGGATGGACAGATTTAACAAGAGCAGCTACACCAGATACATGAGGGCAAGACATTGAAGTTCCTGACTGAAAATTCCAATTCACAGAGCGATCATCATATTCTGGCATCAAAGTTGGACTAGTGAAGGGAGGCCATGCTGCTAATATATTGATTCCTGGAGCAGTTAAGTCTGGCTTCAGAAAGTCAGCTGAAAGTGAGCTTGGCCCTCTAGATGAGAACCATGCTACTACAGGTGCTGGTGTCTTTCCAACCACAGTTTTACTTGGCAATATCTTTATCATTGGGAGACTGCACCAAAATTAATTCCTGATCATGTCACTTTATCATAATAAAAATATTAATGATAATTGGTGCTTGTCAGTATGTGGCTATAGTCTCAGTAGCAACTAAAAATTCATCCCAATCACCCTAAATTATTTCCGAATGTCAATCCAATGCATAAACCAACCCATCTACAATCTCAAATGACCAAATACAAACTCACTCAACTAGACATATTTGCCACTTGTATTCATGACAACCCACTATACGTAGCACTGTCCTAATAAAAAAAAAATTAATGTGTATATACATTGTAGTTTCTATAATTATTATACTAATTACTCGACTTAATTTCCAAAAATAAATAATAATGAATTACTATAATATTATTATTTTTTAGATAAAAAAAATTTTAAAATTAAAGAGATTATTAGGATTTGAATCTACACTTATGAGATAGACAATATCATTAAATTAATTATTAGTATAATGACATATATGTGACAGTATAGTCATGGTAACTCTCTCTTCTATCTTAATATAATACTATTCAAGTTATCAAAAGTAAAATGAATTATAAATGTTGCACTTACAACTTAAACTGAGAAAGAAACTTAAAAATGAGAGATCCTTGGGTGAGGTCAACACGAATAGTGGGGATGATATCAACATCAGCAATCTGCTTTGTAGGAAAGTCAACAAATATCAAAGCTGATCCACTTGCTATCTTCACTGCTTCTTGTGCAATTCCGCTTAATGGTATTGGCCCTATATTGGAGAAGCATAGAACAATCTTCCCTGCTGCTGATTTATTATTCCAAGTCTCCTTTGCGCAAATCCTACAATAAAATCAATATTAATTCATATATATATCATGAGATTAATAGAGAGAGATAGAGAGAGATACCCATTTGCAAAATACGTTTCGGCAGGTGCCAATTTTCCTTTAATCTCTTTGGTTATGAAGCCTTCTCCCTAAATATATAATCATCAGTACCAAATTAGTTTGTCAAATCATATATAGATATATAAAATATAAATATATATAGGGGTAGCTGGTTTTAGTCAATCTAGTCCATTAAGCACTATTTTAATTAGTTGTTGAAAAAAAGAGTTTGAAACTATTATTTAAATAAATATATATTTTGAAGTTTTACTAATCAATGGTTCCATGGTAATAGAATTATCTTCATAACTGTGAGGTCAAATATATATATACTTTGAAGTTTTTATGACTAAAATATATCAAGTTTATTACCTCAAACAAAACCCTTCTAAATTCTGTTAAAAAACTCCATTTAGCAATGATTAGTTGAACTTTAATTATTAACATTTTATATATAACAAAGTCATTTTTTTCCTCTTTAGACTAGAAGACGTGATTTACAAAAAAAAAAAAAAAAAAAAAAAAAAGAAGGTTATATTTTCTTCTTTTTCATCCAGGTTTACAGAAAACCCTATTTCGCAAAGCATTCATAATGAAAGTTGTTAATAAAAAAAAAAAAAAAAAAAGGTGCCTTAGCCCTAATTATTCATGTTAAGAAGATTATATTACCATGATAGTGAGGTTCTTGTCGAGAACAATCTTGGCTGGAAATGTTCGATCAATAGTGGAAGCAGCAACACAAATACTCCATGGTGAGACATTTCCAATTAAAGAAGGATCAGGACCTCCATTACCAGCTGAGAAAACCACAGTAATACCAGCTTGCATTGCATGAAAAGAACCAATATCAACACTTGAATCAAAGAATTGAACTAATGGAGGCAATGCACCAAAAGAAGCTGATATTATATTAACACCATCTTTTATTGCATCATCAAAAGCAGCAAGAATATCAGCTTCTGCACATTTCCCATCAAACCCTATATTCCAACATATCTTGTAAACTGCTAATCTTGCTCTTGGTGCTCCTCCTCTAGCAATACCTTGTCCGAAACCGAAAAAACTTACATTATTTCTAACTATGGATCCAACTGCTGTTGATGCTGTATGTGTTCCATGACCAAGAAAGTCTCGAGCAGATTGATATTCTTCAGTCTTGTTTAAAGGTCCATACCTTTTTTCAAAACCTTTGAAATAGTAACGAGCACCAATTAATTTGCGATTACAATGTTTTTTCGGTTCAAATTTTTTTCCTTTTACACATTCTCCTTTCCAAGATGGTGGAATTGGCCCTAAGCATTGCTCTTCCTTGAAACTTTCAGATTCCGGCCATATGCCTTATTATCACCAAACAAACAAATAGATTCATAAATATACCCAAAAAAAAATAATCAGATTTATAATTCAATATATTACATATATACTTTGCAACAAGCTACATGTTCACTGTTTATGACAAGAAATATGTATCACCCCTTCAAAGAATTATGTACTTGTAGCTTGATAGTTCACTACTTAACGAAGTCACATATTCAAATCTTGATATGTCAGATATTCAAATCTTGAAATGTCACTTCTTTTAAAAAATTTCTGCAATTATAGAAAAATAATATATACATATATATAATGCTTTAGTACTGTACGATCTCAAAGATTCAAATTTTGATATTGTATTTCTTCTTTCCAAAAAATTTTTAGAAAAAGGTATATATACTATCTCTTCTAAGTGCAGAACTTTGCTATACCTATACCTGTATCAAAGATCCCGACAACAACGTTATCGCCAAAGCTCAATGGCAATGGAGTTACTTTAGTACTGCTTTCCAAAGTAAGGCCTAAGAAGTCCCAACTTCTTGTGGTATGCAACTTTAGGGTCTTGCTTCTGAACAGTGATATCACTCCTTTCATGTCTGCAAAAAATAATTGCTTTCTCAATTACATTATAATATATATCTTGATTATCATGTAAATAGGATCAGTGAAAGGTAATAAATTCATTACTGGCAATGGTGGTTGCTTGAGTTGAATTAAGCATTGCTGAAAAGCCTGAGAAGCTATGCTTGTAGCTATAGAGCAAGGATTGTTTAGCATCTTCTTCACTATAATAAGGAAATGATAGAAATAAAATAATTAATAAAAGTTCAAGATGGTTATAAATGAAGAACTTAAATAAACTAAAAAAAATAATTAAGTATAAAATTTAATATACTTTGCAAAGACATTAGAGAGGAGTTGAAAATGAGAGTTTGAAGTAACAATAGGATCAAGAAATTGGTTGTGGCCTAGATAAACAATGTAAACCTGCAAAAATATATAAATATATTAACAAAAGATGAAATCATTATTAAAGGGGAGGGAGACAGAAAGAAAATGAATAAATAAAGTTACATGAGATGTAGATATTGAGTGAAGAAAATAAAGTGAAATGGAGAAGTATAGGCCCCAAAAATATTGCAAATAAGTTGCCATGTCTCCTATATGGGAAGAACCACATGGCTAGTTGGGGGATTAAATAGAGTTTGTGTGAGTACTGTGAGTGAGTGTGAGGTGATCAATTATCATTTCAAAATTGGTGGTAGCAATGGAAATTTTAGTTACAAACAGTGCGTGTATTCGAAGGCTTTCGATCTAAGGGTTGGAATTGTACTGACATGTTTTCTTGAATCCATTATTATGATATTTTACCTTCAAAGCTATAGTTGATGAGGAAAAGGAAAATCCTACCCTTCAACCAAAAAAATAAAAATAGAAGTAAAAATAAAATGCTTTTTCATTGTACATCACATGTGTAGGGTACTACTTATATGCTTAGATAGATATAGAGACACCCTTCATAAAGCTCCATCATATACCATAAATAGCTTGAAGAGAATTGCATGTGACCCTTCATCATTCTATTTACAATGATATCTTAATTTCTATATAGCTTCTGTTTTTTTTTATTCTCATGTGCAATTTTTATTTGACCAAGATTATTAATTGCTTTTTTTTTTTCTAGCTCTATATATAACTTAATTTTAAGGCTTGTGTTTAATGTTTTAAGGAAATTTTTTTTTATGGAACTTAAGTAATATTTAGTTTTATTTTTCTAATATAATGTAATTAACTATGCAATCTTTAAAACAAGTTATATGCACAATTTGGTTTTAATAACTAAAAATAATAAATAAATAGATAAAACTTAGTAATTGGGTCCTAATCAATTAACCTAGCTACTTCCTAGCTAATTAACTATAGATATTAGGTTTAAGTTACATTTGCTCATGGATTAAAAAGTTTTGAGCCACTACATATATATACAATATGATGATGGTTGAGATTTTTTTATGTATAGATTGTACAATAAGGAATTATACCTTGTAAACTAGCATAGGAACATCTAGCTAGTATGCAATAGAATCCTAATGATGCACCAAGCTATGAATGCTTCTCTAATTAGAATATATAGAAAAATTAAGTTATCCCTAAAAGAATTAACTCTTTAATTCCTAGTAAATTATACAAATGAGTTAATTTACTTCATTCTACACACATTATAGTACCTACATTAACTTTTGTTACTCCTAATTAATTAAAATGAAGCAATTATATAAACAAGGAGAGTATAAAACCTATATCTATGTAATGATCATCAAAGCTATAGAAGCTCTAGTATCTACACTCAAATACTCATTTGAAGTGTATAACTAAGAATAAAGCAATGATCAAACCTACTCAATTCATAGTTTTAGCTAATCTTTCACTAACACATTGCGTGGATTTGAGTTCATTCTTGTTGTGTAATCTCAAGCTTAAAATCGAAGGTCTTAGAGATTACGATTCGAATTTTACCTTCTAATTTAAACTTCACATCATTAAACCTCTTTCAAGAAGAATATTAAGAACTTCCTTTGTAAATAGGCATTAGATTTCTGTCATAGAAATCCATAATTGCATTCTAGTAAAATCATCATAATTTGATTGAAGTAAAGCATTCAATTTTTTTTTTTTTTTTTTTTTGATAGGCAAATGAAGTAAAGCATTCATTTTGCTTTGATAAGCAGGAAATTTAAGTGCAACATAAAGAATTTTATCTTTCTTGGCACATTATAATAGTTAGATAGATAATATGGTCAAAGCCAATTAACCTTACTAAGTATATATACCATGTGATTGACAATCAAACAATATTTTTATGTATGATTATTTATATATATACAGTTTCCAATACATTAAATAATAATTGATTTGGCATTGAAAAAATATGGTTTATATATTCTTTATTTATGTTCTTGCAGTATATGAGAGCTAGAAGCATATTTTTTTTCTTCAAGTTCCTTGATGATGGTTGTGCAATTACTTAATAATATCATATTATTAGAATAATTTGAAAATAGCTCACTATATATTATATTTAATGATATTAATGTATATATGGACTCTAAATTAAGGAATTTAAACAGCTTTTATACATGTTCAAGAGTTGACTGTAAATTGTCTTCTTGAATATATACCTAATAATTAATTTGTAAAACATGAAAATAGGTTTGTTAATTAGCAAAGGATTAAAAAGTTTTAATTTCTTAATCTTGATTATACTTAATGTTTAATATATAGCATGAATGTGTTTAAGTGCGTGGATTTGTGTTTATTTATCCTTTTAGTTGTTTAAGATGTCAAATCCCTTTTGGTCAAAAGAGAATTAGTATATATGAGTTTGTCTTCTTAGAAAGCGTGGGCCAGAGTTGAAAAGTCAATTTGAAAGAATCTGATTAGGCAATTTATAGCCGTAGGATGCAGGTCATGAAGCTTATAACGCAATGATTAAATTTTCCAAAAAATGCATTTAGTCACGAAAAAAAGTATCTTATAATTGCACTTTAATTTGTATTAATTATTTAATGCCATGTATCATATAAGGAATTAAAGACTAATCTTTGCTCCAAATATATATTATGAATTAGACTATAGTTAGTTATGATTAATAATACTTCGAAATTACTCTCTAATTATGCTTATTATAAGTGATCTTATTATATGTAAGCTATAATTATCAATAGAAAACTATTGTCTTTAGCATGTTCAGATATCAGTATAAAGTGTAATTAATTGATTAATTTGAAGTATATACTAATCCAAATAATTCCTATTTATATAATTGTTGGTGTGTAAATAATTTCTGTCTGAGGTATGTAGGTACATTGTTCTGAAGGATTTATTTCAACCCTCCTAAGATTTCACATATACTTATTATCAAATTCTGACTAGTTTAACAAGGTACACATGACAGTACAATAACCAGAACACAGAAGAGCAAAAGCAAGAACAAAATGGAAGAAGAGCTTGTATGTTCATAATGCATGGAGAAAATGGAAGAAGAGATGTATTTATAGTGTAAAGGAAGCAAAAAATGTATAAAAAAAATGGATTACTAACACAGGGCAATTAACTAAAATATGTAAATTTTTAAAAATAATTACCTATATATGCCAGTTTTGAAAATATTGTCGAAAATGTGCCATTCCGGTATTCAAATATCCGGAAACGTCTTTAAATTTAATCCGGTTTTTTGACTTCCGGATATGTGGTACTATAATCTATAAATCCGGTATTTATAATACCGGATTGAAAGAATCCTGTGATGGGCACGGATTCAAAGTAAATCCGGCACTAAAAGTGCCGGATTCGTGGATTTAGTGTAAATCCGGCATTTTTAGTGCCGGATTTGTTGCACTTTATAAGCTGACCAGCAGCTCCCATCTCTCTCCCTCAATCCCTCGTCGATTTCTCTCAAATTAAAAAAAAAAAAAGAGGTAATTTTTATAAATTAATTTTAATTTTAAAAATAATTTGTATAATTATTTAAATTATCTTTTTTTTCAGGTTATATTTTTACATTTTCGAAGATATAATCATCAAACAAAAAAAAAAGGTATTTTTTAATTATATAAT
>CATKHJ010307462.1:0-26484 GCA_949750685.1 Vernicia montana
TTGTATATAATGGTTGAATTATGTAAATTCAATTTGGGATTTGTAATATATGGCATATTACCTTATCGTATTAATGGAATTCCTTTGATGAATGGATGTGGATTGTTATAGTAATGTGTTTGGGGTTCTGATCTGGGAATCGTATATGCATGTTTGGTTATAGATTAGTATCGGGTTCTACGGGTTTTCGGTGGCCTTACGCCTACCTATGCCCTAGGACCGTCGCGACTCGGTAGCCGGGTCGGGTCGTGACACTTTTATTTACAAAAAGCAATTAAAAAAAATTATAAACTAAAAAATGATTCCAAATTCAATCCCAAACTCACCTCAAGTAAATTGAGTTTCCACATTTCAAATTCTCTTTTTCTTTATATATAAGTATAAAAAAAAATATTATGTGATTGCGCTCGTTTTACTATGAGTCTCTAGAATTTTTTTTTACAAAATAGGATATGAGATTTACTTCGTTAGCGATTTGGAATTCATAATCCTAACACCATCAATGAATATTGATATGACATAAGTAGATCTCATTTT
The DNA here is from genome assembly GCA_949750685.1 of Vernicia montana. Lineage (NCBI taxonomy): Eukaryota > Viridiplantae > Streptophyta > Magnoliopsida > Malpighiales > Euphorbiaceae > Vernicia > Vernicia montana. The sequence continues at coordinate 538 of CATKHJ010307462.1, forward strand.
TATTTTTTTAATAATAAAACATACCTATGTAGGTAATTAGTAAATTTAAAAAAAAAAGAAATTATTATTCTACCCACTTGTAAATGCTAGCCAAATTAATTTCATTAAAGGTAAATTCATAATTTACCATTAGATCCAAAATTCCTAATTCAACATGAAAAATTTATGAAAATATCATTTTTTTAGCCAAATCCAAACTCTCGCCATCATCAAGCTGCAGCCTAGCTTGATTCGAAGCCTTGGGCTGCCGTCGCTCCTATGCTCGGCCAAACAAAGGCTAGCAGTGGCTGCCAATGGTGCAAACAAGCCAAGGCCTGCATTTTTAACCCTTTTCGACTCCATCTGCACTTGCGAGAGAAGCTCGCCAGCATAGATCGTCAATAGCGGTGGACACAGCAAGCTTGCGCAACGTTGTGTGTGTAAAAGATGTTATGCTCTGTTATTTTCAAACACTTTTCTTCAACTTTATATCCAAATTTCATCAATTCGCCACTGGTTTCTTTTCTTTAAACACAAAGCCCTTAAAAGCTACATCTATAGAAATAACAACAAGAATTCCAGTGGTAATAACAATGGACAAAATAGACCCAATTTTGAAGGGTATCTCTTTGATTCTTATGAAATATCATGGTATGGAATTTCTTTTTCTCTAGTCCCACCTAGGTTTTCTCCCTCTGCTTCTTCTGGTGGATTAATTTGTTGGGTTTCAGATGATCTTGGTACAAAAAGTTTAATTCTTTGTAACCCACTTGTTGGTTTTTTATCTCAATTACCCCCAACATTAAGGCCACACCTTTTCCCTTCAATTGGGTTAAAAATTGGTGAATCTTCAATTGATGTATTAGTTGTAGGGGATGATCAAGTAAAAATTTATTTTTAATTTTATAAAAAAAATTAATTTCTTTTTTTTTCTTTTCAAATTTGCTAATTACCTATGTGGTGTGTTTTATTATTAAAAAAATAAAAAGTGAAGTTCACTTATGACACATCAGCGCCACATCATCACTCACTAATATTGTTAGGATTGTGGACTCCAAATTGCTAACAGAGTAAACCTCAAACCTATTTTGTCAAAAAAAAAAAACAAAATCCATAAACCCAAAGTAAAAATGCTTGCAACCACATTATACTTTTTACCTCTTATTGATCTTTGTTGTTAGTGTGCTTAAATATGTACCATTCTTTCTTGCAGAAGTTAATATATATTTGATTGTCCTCTTAATATTTCCAGGATTATGTGATAAAAATTCTCGATGTTTTTTTACTGCGCCCGAGATTATGCAAGATTCTTTGCACTGGAAACTATTGCGAGAGTTCCTTATTTTGGTTAATGCTAATGTTCCCTTTTAACATTTTGAAAACTTTTAAGAGGTGATCTATAGCCAATATTAGGATTCTTTATTGCAAATATAACTAACTTTTAAGTCCTTTAATGTTAGAAGTAAAGTTGTTGATTGGTTGATACATTTTTTGTCCTTCTACTAGCCATGAAATGATCTCTGAGAAATGTTCATAGTGTTAGTAAGAGTAAATATCATTGTGGTTGATCAGTCTAAGATCAATCAGAAGGAAATTGGGCTAAGATTGTTGATATTAGGCATTGTTCTTGATGAATTACCTTGTTCAAACCTACAAAATAAGAAGAACATCAAAGGGCCAAGCTAAGGCTCTTCGATACTTAAGTCAGTAATAACAATGGAGATGATGATCTTCTGGGAGTAGGTAATTCCTAGAAGATCAGTGAGTTCCTTTTAGAGAGAAGAAAGAGATTAGAAGATGTAGAGAAAAGCTACTTGAAAATGGTGGTGCAATCCGTCTTTTATACTATGCGAACTTTCTCTCTAAGTTGGTGGGTGATGGATGTGACCGTTAGACAGGTTTTGTTATGACAGACCATTGCAGACTAGGTCATCATGGTTTTGTATCTCATATGGGGATAGGTGTTATAGTACTACTGACACAATGTGGTAGTTGGGTTGAATCTAGAGATGTGATAGGTCACTTTTCTAATGACGAAGCTCTTTCATCATGAGTGTTCTTCACTGTTTAAGAGGACTACTCATTGACGAAGACCACCTCTTCGGAAGAGCATAGTCGAAGTGGTATAGGTGCGAACTTTCTTTGGCTAAGACAAGAGAAGGCTTATTGAGTTACAACTTTGTGAGACAAGGTGTATCCCAGATTCCTCCAAGTGTAATTAGATTTTTTGAGAGATCTCTATGAAAGTCTCTTTGGATTCCCTTTGATCCATAGACTATCCAGGCCCAACTGGCCCAAATGATGTGTCTAAATTTTATCCTTATCAGAAGCCCCCCTGTTTTAATAAGAAATTATCTATTCAAAATTCTTGTTGAAACATATAGCTTCAAATTGTTTCTTTTATAAGGTGCTTTATTCATAGTCAAAGTACCTCGTATTCGTCTTCGATCTTTAATAGAGAAGCTTTTCATGGGAAACATACATTGAGGCATATTTGCTTGTGCTTTCTCAACTTCTGATAATCATGACTCTTCTTTAAATGCGAATGACAAAAGGGGTGGCTCGAATGACAAGTGTTTTATTTATGAACATGGATCAAGCCACATGTTAATTCAAAATGATTGCTTTCTTGATATCTGTTTTGGTGTCTTTTCGAATTTTGAAAAATAATTTCAAATTTCGGATTCATTAAAGAAGGCGGTACTATCAAAATCTTTGCACTATAAAAACAACCCCATTTCTCTTTTTTGAACCTTCACCTGCTTCTCTTTTCTCTTGGATTTCTGCCATTTTTGTGCTTTCTAAGAGGTCTTTTGAGTTTTCTTTCTCTCATTTCTACAATTCTTCTCTTCAACTAATGGCTCCCAAAATTGATTTCCAAACCCTCTTGCATCAAACTTGGTACGATGTTCCCTCTTCTGTCAAGAATAGTGATTTTGCTAACTTTCGAAGGAACTTGAGACATCTCCAGAAAGAGTTTGGACTCTATATTCCAAAAGAAAAATGAAAGGTTGTTTTTGGATTCCTCAAGAGATGGAACTGACTTGATAGAACTTCCAAAAGACTGCTTTCATTATGGTTTCTTTCTTCGCCAAATGGAAGTGGGTTTAAGATGGCCTCCCACTCCCTTCTTTATCGAATGATTCAATTATTTTTGAGTGAACCCCTTGGTTCTTCATCCGAATGCAATTAAGGAGATGCATTGTTTCAAGGTTATCTGTACTGCCTTGAAGATAAAACCCACAGTGAAGATGTTTCAGGTCTTTTTCAAAATAGGGAGGTCGACTGAAGGGTTTGTTTATCCCACTTCTGCCCATCCTAAAAGATGACTTCTCAAGGGCAAGGACAACAAAGTGCCCTCTTGGCATCAAAAGTTCACTTTGGTTGTGTGAACAAGTTCAAACCGAATAGGGTTTGATTTTCCAAGTTATATGATGATGGCTGCTAGTACTCTTCCTGATTGGCCCAAGGATTTGAGTGTCGAAGAACTGATAGGCATCAAGACTTTGATCCAGGGGCGATCAACATACAACATTAAAAATATAGACTAAGCATCCAAACTGAAGGAATGTATAGGTATTTTCTCTTTGCACTTCTTCGCTTCGTTCCTTCTTGCATTTTTACTTGTATATTGTTTTGTTATTGATATTATATTATCCTTTCTGTTAGAGGAGGAGAAAGCGGGTTATTGGGATGATGTCAAGAAAAACCTTTTTGGCATCGTCCCTCTTCTTCGCCATCATCCTATTTCACTTCCCCTGATGGATGAGTCCAGTGGGAGACTGACTCAACGATCTGTATCAATTGAACTCCCCCGCACTGAAATTGCTCCAGAGAAGGAAATTCAGAAGGAAGCTCCTATTATTGATAAGGAGGAGATTCTTGCACCCAAACCTGCTCGTATTAAGCGTCATGCAGGTAAGAGGGTCACCCCAATTACCACTGCTACTGCTACTGCTGACATGCTTCAAAAAACTAAAAAGCTTCGAAAGCTTCTTCAACAGCTCCTAAGAGGAAGAAAGAAAAGCTCTTCTCTCTAGTCGACTATGCCGATGATGATGATGAGTATAATAATGATGATAACAAACTCATTTCCTCCCTTCTTCATTAATCTGCCAAGGAGGCCGAAGAGCATGCAAAGAGGGTCACGAAAAAAGAGGTAGAACTTCTTACTTATGTATTACGTCAATTAGCTGAAGAAGATGGAGTACAAACATAGGGTATTGCAGTACCTGGAGAGGAAGATAATCTTGATGTTGATGAGGATATACTCCTTCTCAGGAAAAGGCGAAGGAGCGAAGTAGGGGTAACTGAGGTAGGAGCGACCGAAGAAAGCGTTCCAACTTCAGCATAACCCTCCATACCAGTTGAAATAATGAGTGAGAGAACTGCCAATCTTTCACAAGCTACTCTACAGACTGCTGTTCATATTGCTGGAGGTACGATGATATTTCTTGTATGTTTCCTGATTTTTGACTTTTGAAAGGTTTTTGATTTGAACCCTTCATAATATTTCTTTTTCTTTTAGGATATGCAAAGGCTAAATTCCTTTTCCTAAGGCAAATCTAGGGTACTCCCCTTTAACTGGGTTTAATGATATGGATTTTGATTCCTTTTATGAATCTCTGGGGACTTCTTATACCTTTAAAACAGCAGTGCCTATCGAAAAGGAGCCTATAGAGATTACTGGCGAAGAGCCTCCTTCGAAGAGACAACGTACGGAGGATGCTGGCACTTCTTCAGTTCCTGCAACATAATCCACAATAGGAGATATTTCTGATGAAGATGAAGGGAGTTGGGTTCACCCGCCACTTATGCCTTTTGCCTACATTAGTCTTTACACAAAAGGTGAACTGGCATACCCAGAAGCTTCAAATGAAGAAAAAACTTTAAGGGCTAGAAATCCACTTTCTGAAATGATAGGACCATATGGGGCAGGTCCTACATATATGAAGGAAGTTACTGCGAACCCTGAGCTTCGATCTGCACAGCCACCTCTTTGGAAGTCTATGTTCAATTCTATATCAAAGAGTATGTTTGATGATTTCAAGAAATTTGAATGGACGAAGAGGGCTGATGGTTCAATAAGCTTCGCAAATGACCTTGCCACTGCTCTTCATTCTCTTCCTCTCCCCAACAATCAATTTAATTCTTCTATAAGAGAACTACTTTGTCAGGAAGCTTACAAAAGTTATAATGTGTGTAATCCCTTACTTCTTTTAGATCTACACCATGGTTACACTTCGTTCTGATTTCTGATTTTAATTTATGTTTTTTTTATAGGCTCTAAGGACCAACCTTATCTTGTAAGAGTGCATAGCTGCTTGCGATGAATATTATGTAGAGGCCCAAAATGCCACTTTAGCATATAGGGATCTTGTAATGAAGCAAAGAGGAGATATCAATTATCTCCTTGATAAAATAAAATGACTTCAGCAATTCAAGGGCAATTCCTCAGAGCTTTAGAAACTTTAAATTGAGATTACAGGGTTTTGAGCAGAGAATTCTACTCTAAAGGAGTGCAACCTCTATTGGGAGGGATGAGTCAAGGGCACAAAAGAGATGTTGGAGAAGAAGTTTGAAGATTTGAATGCTCGGATCGCTTCTCTTGAAGGTTCCTTATTTGACAAGGATAGGAAGATCGAAGAGCTTCAATCGTTACTTCATTATTCTGAAAAGGAAATCAATAGTATGAAGGATCAGGTGGCTTGGTTGAAGGACGACAACAAACATTTGGAAGTGGTTCGAGGAGAATTAAAAGAGGCACAAGAGCATCTGCAATCCTAGGGAATTGAACTTGAAATGGCTCGCAAATCCTTTGCTACTGCACAACAATGTTCTGAAGAGGCTGATTTATCTCGTCGGATAGCCATTCACGATTTTGTCAAGTCTAAGAAATTCAAGAAAATGGTGGCTATCTCGAGTATGAAATTAGCTGTTGAGTATTATAACAAAGGAATTGATGATTCCACTTAAGTATTTCCTGGGATTTTGGCTGCTGTCAAGAAAAGAAGAGTTACTACCAAACCACCTCCTATTGATGAACCAGAGTTTGCAGTAGATCTGCCTCTTCATTTTGCTTCCAGAGCTTCAATTGATACTCCTCCAGCCCTTGTTCCTTCTTCTTTGATTCCTCCTTTTGCCATTTGGGAAGACCTTGCTAGTAGGAAAGCCTCTAAAGAGACTCCTCTCTGAAGCTCTCTGAAGTCTTTTGTATTTATATACTTTTTATTTTATCGTTGTACATTGTACATATAATTTGAATGAAAGAAATGATACATTTAATTATTTCTCTTCTTTTCCTTTACTTTTCTTGTCATACTTATACAAATAAAGAAATCATCATCATTTTTATTTATCATATATATGCTAAGATATTTCTTCCCCCGAACGAAGAGGAAAAAAGGAAATTTATTTCTTTATATATACTATTATTTGAAGAGATTCTTACTTATTCAAGCAGAGCTTCGAAGTGCCTTCTCTATGGAAGGGCTTTAGCCTGTCACTATGCAGGGCTTTGGTGCCTAACCAACGTAGGACTTAGTGCATTCTCTGTGGAAGGGCTTTGGCCTATCACTATGCAGGGCTTTGGCCTACCGAAGCAGGGCTTAGGCACCTAACCAACGTAGGACTTAGTGCCTTCTTTGTGGAAGGGCTTTGGCCAGTCACTATGTAGGGCTTTGGCCTACCGAAGTAGGGCTTAGGTGCCTAACCAACATAGGACTTAATGCCTTCTCTGTGGAAGGGCTTTGGCTTCTGTGAGGTCTCGCCCGAACGCCCCTCCCCTCGCTCGGGATTGTGCCTTAAGGAAAGGCTAAGTGATTTTTAAGGGAAGTTAGGTACAAGTTTTGGTGCTCACGATTGGAAGCGGCTATCGCCTTAGAAAATTGATTTGATTTTTGAAAAGGATTCGGGAGTCGCCACCCTAATTTATTTAAATGAAAAAATTAAGGAAAACCCCAATTTGGCTCCAATTTATTAATCTTTGATTAATTTACCCAAGGATAAAGTCAATAGTCCTCAAACCAAGTTGAACTCAGGGACTAGGTTTTTAGTTTTAAATAATCTCGATTTGGCCTTTTAATTTAATTTGACTTGAAAAATGATTTCATAGATGATAAGTATTAATAACGATTTATAATGCATTAGCATGGCATAATTATGAGACATATGGAGAAAATAAAGAGCAAGTATTTAAACATCCATAAGTAAATGATAGTATTTCCTCTAGCCCTTATAGGTACTAGGAAAATCACATAATCGCTCCTTTACTCTGAAATAATTAAATAAATAATTGTTTTAATTGAAATTTATAAGCAAAGTATAATTTGACATTTACATGAAAAATAAAAGGGGAGAGGGATTGATTGGGATTTGGATTTGAGACTTGGATTTAGATTCCAAGTATGTCTACGTACCCCACTGAATGGGGATCAAAACGCACGTAGTTCATTCCACTGTGAGGTGGAAGGGTTTAGGGATTGGTCAGATTGATTTGATTTGATTTGGGGTGATTTGGGAGTTGGTGAGAAAAGATGATGTACCTTCTCTTTGGGGGGATTTTGAGTGGGTAGAGTAATTTTCCGGACCGAAATACTATTTTATCGGTTTTGGATGATGGATTTAAATTAATCTCGAAGGAAATTAATTTAATGATTTGGTTGCTTAATTACCTAATTTTAATTAATTAAAAATATTAATTAATTAAAAGGATTAATTAATCAAATTGAGTGAAGACTAATTGAAAAATTAATTAATTAATTAAAATTAATTTTTAATTAATTAACTAATTCAAAATGAGTGAAAACTAATTGAAAGATTAATTAATTAACTAATTGAAATTACTCAAAATGAGTGAGAAAACTAATTAGAGAGAGAGAGAGAAAAGAGTAATTGGATAGCCATCAACAAAGGCTCTAAGGTGTGTCTTGAAAAGGAATAGAGGGGGGGGGGGGGGGGGTATTTATAGGAGCAGATGGGGAGCGAAAAAGACCAAAAATGGTCTAAAAAGTGGAAAAAAGGAGGGGCAAAAGGATCATTATGCAAAAAGGGGGACAACTGCGGGAAGGCCTCGTGGACTCGCGTTTGCTAGTGGCTCTGGCGACGTTCGCCAGGAGAGCTGGCGGACGGGTCAGACCTGTGCTGACGCGTTTGACACGCGTCTACATTGACGCGCAGCAGGCGCGTCAGTGCGAACTCGCCGCCGTGACTCGCAAAAGCTGCGAGTCACCAAGCGAGTCAGCAAACGCGCCTCTCGAATGTCCACAAGGCGGCCCAATTTTCGAGCTGCTCGCCCTCCGGTTTGATTTTTTGAGGTTTTTCGGGTCAATTTTCGGGAGTTTCGAGTCAGTTTCCGGGATATTTTGAAGTTTGAAAAATTATCGGTCAGTGGCGGTGGATCCGAAATTAATTATCGTTGTAGTATGATAACTGGAAGTCAATTTTTGCTCCGGGGGTGCTGCCCCCTACTCCCTCGCAAGGGGCACTGCCCCTTTGACCCCTGCCCGCTAACCGGCTAATGGGACCGCCATACCGGCTATGCGTAGCGTATGAAAGTCAGCATGTATCAAGCTGCAACAGCATCTTAACGGTGTAAAATTGAGGGTTCACACTAGTATTACCTCCTCTATTTAACCCCTCTCTTTTACTCCCTAACTCTACCCCCTTCCCCTTACTGCCTCCCTCTCTCCCTCTTCCCACCTGATTTGCCTCATCTTAGGGCTTTTTGCAAAAAAAAAAAAAAAAAGACACCTTATTGTGCCATGAGGTGTAGTTTCAGGTGCTATGGTTACATTGTGGGCATGAGGCATTTGTTGGCAGGCTAGGGCCTATAGTGTCTAAGCAATGTTGTTAAGCTGAATAGTCTCATTGGTAAGGAGCTGGACATTAATAGAGTTGTCAACTAAGTTCAGATTGGGAACTGAGATTGGGTTAATAATTTAGAAACTCAATGTGTTTCCGATTGGAGTGACATGGTCTCTTGGAGTTGAAGTTTCCCCCGATGGTTGTTTGCTTGAGGATGGTGGGTCTATTAGATGTATTTGAGGCATTTTTTAGGGAATGTCTTTGGGGTTTTTTTTTATGGAGATGAGTTTTCTTGAGGTCCAAGAAATAAAATTTTGTTAAAAATGTGAGAAAGAAATGGAGTTGAAAGTGTTACAGTCCTCGAAGAAAGAAGAGAATGCAAAAGAGATCTGATGATTGAACTAAACTTTTCCCATAAACAGTACCATTTGATGATCCAGAGATCTTCAAAGAAAGATAATGGCCTTCTTCTATTTGGGCTTAGGCCTTAAATGTCTTATTGGACCCTCAAGACGAGCAAACGAGCATCAAAGTGACAAGCCTAAACTTGGCAAGGCTTCTCCGATACTTAAATCAATGACTTGATTCTTAGGGTTCTCAAGGAAGAAGATGATCAACTTTGAGAGAGAATATTCTAGTGAGAGAAAGAGATGAAAAGTTGTAGAATGAATATGAGAATAGTGGTATGTGAGAATATTTGTCTTATACCATATGTGCCAGGAGAAAAGGGAGTTGGTTGGTACACAAGTGCCTCATTCTTATTGGTGTGCAGAGAGCCTAGCCAAGATGGGTCGGACAAAGCCCTAGGGTGTCAGGCTTCTGCTGTTGCGCTGCGTACCTCATGTCAATGTTGGCTGGATGTCAGGATTAAGTAGTTTGTCCTATCCTGGTGTGCTAGAGGCTGACGTACTCTGAGTTTCAGTGTTGATAACCATGCGTTGGGGCATAACTGAGCATGTGAGGGGCTTCAACTTATTGTTTGGTGAAGTTATCCTGGGGTGGGATCAAGTACCTCATAGGCAAGGCTTGAGCCAGTGAGAGAGCACCTTGACGAGAAAATTTCATAGGGATGGTCTCATCTTGGACGAGTCTTGAGGGGTCCTCGCCATGAATCACCCTTGAAGATGTCTTCTTCTGGGCCTTCTAAATCCATTCATACTCTCTTGAGAGGTGGACCTGGTGTCATCTTCGAGACCCAAAGGCAATAACTAGATTTATTCCTCATCAATATGGATTCACATAATTATATATAAATTAAATTAAAATGTATAATTATTTTTATTAATATATGTTATGTATAATGTTAAAATTATTAATTGCATATAATTAAAATTTATCATAATATATAAAATAATATTTGTATTCATCATTTTACAATCTAACTTCAATTTCAACCTTTGAATTACTAAATACTCTACAATCAATTGTAACCGCTGATTATGAACCACTTGTCGCTTACAACTGACTATTACCGCTAAACCACACAGATCCTAACTATCAAATAATAAGCAACAATGGTGGATTTGCTATGGTAGCAATGGTGGATTTACTATGGAAGAAGTGGTGACATTAGGGGTAGAAATATTTGGGTATATGTAAGAGGATGATAATATTATCTCCACTAAAATTATCAGTTTTATCCCCACTAAGTAGTGTTAACTAGATACAAATCCACGTATTTCAACGGAATTATTCATTTTGTTGATTATAAATTCATATATGCAAATAATAAATTAAATTATAATGAGAATATGTTATATACACCAATTAAAAATATATTAGACAAATATATAATAAAAATAAATACAAACTCATCCCACATAGTGCAACTCAAAATATTTTTACTGATTCAAAGAAAATAACATTAAAATCATTTAAGCTAAATTAAATAAACAAATGTATAAAAAATTAAAGTTTCTTGCGAGTTCAACACTCGTCTGTTATCAAATAATTTAATATTAGCTTTCCTATTTTGTTTATCATTATTTGTGCTCAGTTCTACATTTTCAATTGCAGTAAGTTGTCCAATAATATATAACAAAAACCAATAGAAAACTTATTAAAAAAAATTTGGATCACAACATATATGGAGTGCAAATTCTAGTAGACTATAGAACATACCAACTAAATAGATTTCATCAATATTTTTTGATAGGATTTGATCAAATGGAATAAATTTAAATCCATATGCATGAATGGAAACATCATCCAACTCTCTCAATGAGGTGGAATATAGAAAATTAATATTGAATGGATGTTTGATAGTTTTGAAAGAACTACCGTTTTGGCCCACAACGAAATTGGTAATTATAATTTTTTTTTTTCAGGATTACAGATAATGATAATCAAATGAAAATTTACAGATAATGATAATCAAATAAATTTTTTTTATTATGATATTTTAATTGATTTAGATAATTGATTTCTATAATTGATATTTAATTGAAAATTTTGTGAATTTTTTTTTTCAGACTTTGATACATGTCAACTTTAATCGTTCAGCGTCTATTAATTTATTATATAGTAATAGATTGTTCTATAATTCATTTAATTTTTAAATTATTTATTTATTACATTTAATTTGAATTAAAATATAAATTATTATTTTAATTTGATTAAAATGTTAATGAAATTAGATAAAAGAAATATAATTATTCAAGTATAAATTTTTTAAGCATATTATATATTCTTGTCAAATTTTTTAAATATTATTATTATATTTATATTTATATTTATTTATTCCCCCCCCACATATATATATATATATATAGAGAGAGAGAGAGACCAAATTTTCTGCATGATTAGTAGGTAAATTGTATTAAAGCAATTAAACCCTATAATCCAATTTGTAGGAACTCAAATTCAAGACATGTATGCTTAAACACTTTTTTTTTTTTTTTTTTTCATGAAATATAATTTAATTTATTTTTAATATTTATTTTATTTATGTTTTCTTTTCATATGGTCTATCTCTTTTTCATTTTCACCATTAACCAAATTATATTATTCACAAGGTCTGGGCCAGGAGAGGAGCTTACGTGGGGTGTATCGGTTTCATTGTTTGCATGATTTCCTCTTATTATTAATTAAGATTTGATTTTTTTTTAATTTTTGAAAATATTAAAATTTGATTTTTAAGGCTAACATTTAAGAAATAATTCTTAAATGCATATATATATCTAATATGGAATATATGTCTTTAGACTCGCTTGACAAAAAAATTTAATCTCATTTGATTATAAACTAATTTGTATATTATATTTACCTGTCTAGATAAGAGTAAATAAGTAAATATTTTTTTTTTATAATGATTCAAACACGATTCAAACTTTATTAACAAAATCGAAAAATAAATTTATTTTCTAATTGGAGGAATCTTTGAAAGAGACTTTATTTTTTAATGGTAATCAAGAAATCATTAAACTAATCTTTCAACACTTTTGCTATTTTATTTTAAGATTGTATTAACTATCAATCAACTATAATACTATAATGATTTATAAATGGAAGATTTATAAGAGTTATTCTCACCATCCAATTAGTCAAATTTCATTTTTCAAAGTTATGATTGATGAAACTTTGAAATAAAAGTTCTACAAGAAAGTCCCTTTGGCACTTATTATACATTCCCAATTCTCAAATAATTGAAGAAGAGGAAAATAGGGAAATTGTAGTCTATCAAGCAATTTTGTAGGCCATTTGGGTGTTCTTCACTATAATAGAATTTTTGCTGTTTTGGTGTTCATAGGCATAATCTAAACCAAATTTTGGGGCGGTGGACTTGTATCACTTACTTTATGTCAATATCATTCAAATACCATTTTCTTGCAATGTCTATACTCCAAAAATTTTATACACAAATAGATCTTTTATATTTAAAAAAAAAAAAAAAAAAAAAAGTTGTATGCATAAATAGTAATGAGAAAAGAAACAAGAGGGAAAAATATATCCATACAAATCTCAATGTTAATTTAGGTAGTTGGTAATATATAATATATGTACACGGATATGATGTGATGTCTAATAAAATGTTTGACATGAATTTCAATATTGAAAACAATTATTTAGAGAAATTATTTATTGATTTATAACAAAATAAAAAATTATTATTAATTAAATTTATTTCGTTGTCTTCAATATTAATTTATTAATGATTAATTAAATTGCACTCTACTTATCTTTTTTTTTTTTATGCCAGCTGTTGTAATATATATAATTTTTTTAAAATTTAAATGGTATTTTTTTTTATTTTGTTAATATCAATTAAAATTGATTTGTCATAATAAGACTCAAATGTCTAAAGTGATGTGTTAAATATACGGGTTTAACATTTTTTTTTTTGTCTTTATAAAATCATCATGATTTTGTGAAGGAATATATTTTGTCCCTAACCTCGTCTGTGTGTATATATTATTTCAAAATATATATATTTTTTTGTTGTACACAATTTGAAATGTCTACTAAATGTCAAGCAATTATATATACGTATAGGAGTAGGTAGGATAAGTATCTGACATCGCATACTCTTCGTTGGAAGAGTATCTGAATATCATAGTTAATAATCAAATTTGCTCCTTATTTTATCAATCAAATTTTTAATCTTTATCTATAAGAATTTATCACGGTACCGATGAAAATTACCGACGGACTAGATTTCATTGGTAATTAATTTCCGACGAAATATCAACAAAATGCAAAGTAATAAATAGTAAACAAAATTTCAATGGAAAAGTCTGTTGGCAAATATTGACGCCAGACTTTGACGCAAAAATTAGCGACATTATTTCTACTCAATTTCTGTCGGCAACTTTATTCTGATGGAATATTCTATCGGAAAGTGTTTATCGACAAATAAATATTGGAAATAGTGAATGCGATAATATTTCCTTTTTTTCTTTTTTCTTAGATTCCACAGATTATTGACAGAATTCATAGTTGCCACGTGGCAAGTGAATTCCGTCGGTATAAATTAATATTTACAGTCATAATAAATGATTTCTAAAAAAAAAAATGCAAGTGTATATATATTTTTTTGGTATAAATTAATATTTAAATTTTTTTTATTTAAATTTCATTACAAGATGACCAATCATTTATCATTTTTATAATTATGACTCTGATATATATATATATATATATATATATATATATATATTAGGGTTTAGGGTTTAGAGGTATAATTAGAGCTTCTGATGGTAGTGTGGGTCGAGGTTGCGACAGAGGTTCTACTACATCTTGCTTACGGAGTTCATCTCCAGCAGTTGTACGTGCATAAGCCCCATTGGGCAATCCAGCAAGTCCTTCAGCTCCATCACTTGGGAGACCCCCCTTGCCTCCGACATTATTTGCCATCCGTCCTTCTCTTATCGGGCCTCTGAGTATTGTTCCTCCATCTATTACTCCACCGAGGATTGTTCTTCCTCTTGATATTCCTCCATTTGCTCGGCCTCCAGTTATTTTGTCTCTAGAGTCTTATAGTAGTTCAGCAGCTCAGGACAATGGAGAGGCATCCCCAGATGACATAGCACCCAGAGTATTCAAACCTACCATTACTGTGATTGCTTGAGAGTAAGTATTATAATTATAATTAATATAACATTTTTTATCCATTTCTACATTTTTCTTAATGACCAAATGTTCTATAATTAAAATTTATTCCAAAATTTTTAAATTGAATCCATTTGATAGATGCTCTTGCTCAATCCAGAGTATCTTCAAGGAGAGGATTGAGACAAAAGGATATTCTTGGAAGACAGTGCCGCAAGACACTAAGGATTTTTACTATGAGGAGTTCAATGTAATGTATGCTTATCCTTAATGTTTCCTATTTAGATTAAAATCAAGTTTAGTTATTTCAATTCATCTTTATGATGTAATTGCCTGGTTTGAGATTAATTGATTATCATTTGTAAATGTTTTGTTATTGAGTTGTGAGATTGATTCATTAAAATGGAATGAGGGTTCATGATATTAACATTTGTATTCAGTTGGTTGTGCATAATCTCAGTTTATGAAGTTTCTATGTATTGTGAAGTTGGAATGCTGAGAATGGGTTTGATTTATATATGAATACTAATGTGATTGGGTTATTTGAGAGTATTGTTCTTTGTTTTTTTACTAGGGGTTAGTCCAATTTATAAAGGAGATGTTGCTGATATTTTTATGAAATGGAATTAAATTTGTAATTTTGTTTACATTTTCCTCATTTATTCATTATGGAGGTGGGTTTTCGAGTTTCATTCATATTGATTATTGAATGAAGCTTGTGATAAGTGTATATAGTTGGTACATTCTTGTTTATTTGTAAAGTTTGAAATGGTAATAAAGTTGAATGGGATGAGTGCTATGTGATTGTTATGAAGTTTAAATGTTTTTGGAGTTGGACAATTTGAGTTGCTGTCTGGATGAATTGATGAAAGTTTATGCGAATATTATAATTTGGGTGTGTTATTGTTCATTTTTTATAGGGGAGATTCTACCAAAATTTTTATAAAATGAAATGAAAATTTACAATTTTGTTTAGATATTCCTCATTTTTTATTTGTGGACTTCAATTTTTGAGATATACGCTGGATTAATTATTGAATTTGGCGTGTGATGAGTGTATGTAGTTATATAGTTGTTCATTCAATAAAGTTGTTAAAGTATTTTATGAAGTTGTTATCTTTTTATTGTTATGCTTTTTATAGTTGCAGTTTGATGAATTACAAAAATATCATTTCATATTTGTATTTGGTACTACTGTTCTTGTTTTTTAACAGGGGGTTAGTTCAATTTTTAGGGGAGATGCTACCAAAATTTCTATAAAATGGAATACCAATTGTATAATTTTATTTACATTTTCTTCAATTATGGTTGTGGATTTTGTTTTCATTTTCTTTTGCAAAAGCATTTTTAGTGGAATGAGGTAATATATTCATCGGTGTGTATTGCCTACAATAAGAAGGTTGCAATTCGATATAAGGACTTGCTTTATGGAGTAAAGCATGCGAAGAATGGCCAACAACCTCCATGGATGCCAAATGAGGCCTAGCAGAGGTGGCATACACACTAGGGCACTCTTGCATTCATACTAAAGTCCTAGCAGTGCAGCCATAATAGGTGGATTGAGAAAGTTGGGTTGGGTTTTGGTCAGTCTAAACACACTGGTGGATCCAAATTATCACACCCCGACTCCAATGGTGTGATGATCTTATGGTAAGACCACCAACCACCCGTAGAATCTAATGATCTCATGTAACTTCCTAGATCAAATTGTATATAATCTCTAATATCATTCATACATCCACTAAAAAATAAACACAATCATCAATTTCATTACAATCCCTTATGTTCATTATGGATCAAAAATCCACATTTAAACTCCCATCCATAATGAATAAAAGGAAGAATCCAAAACAATGTCTTCTCACACTAGGGAGTATCTAGAAAAATAACATAATTAGAATAACAATTTACAATTAAAGTTTCAAAACTATACATCAAAGATAGCTTCTTGTGGAGGAAAGAAAATCAAGAAGCTCAATCTTCTCTTACTCTAGTCTCTTCTACTCTAGCATTTGAAAATAACAAATGAAAAGGGGTGAGCCTTCAACTTGATGAATTATGAAATATATCAATACCTGGGAGTTCTTGAAAGAATTGTACCAAATTTTCCAACTTAAAGAACTTACTCCATTCTTTCTCAAACCAACCTCTAATGAAGTTAAATATCTAAAACCTCTTACTATATGCATATTCACTTAAAATCATCACAAATCATAGCTCAATATCAATAACACTTTAGAACAATTAATCTTGGAAATCATTCATTTAGTATAGGCTATTAGTTAGCATGAAACTAATAAAGAAATAACTTAAAGTTAATAAACGTACTCAAAAAACATCTTGGAACATGCAACTAGCAATAGCCTAGGGTATTACATTCTCCCCTCCTTATAAAAATTCATCATTGATTATTAGAAATTTACCTATGTGTGGAACAAGTGGGGATATTTGGCTTGCATTCTCTACTCACTTTTCCAAGTGCACTCTTCTATAGATTGATTCTACCATAATACTTTCACCACTGGGAATTTCCTTATTCCGAAGCAATCTAATTAATCTATCAACAATAGCTACTACAACTTCCTCATAAGAGAAATCTTGCTTTAGATCCAATAGTTGAGCTTGCAATACATGAAAAGGATCCAGAACATGCTTGCAGAGCATGGAAACATGAAAGACCTGATAACATTATCCAAATTGGGTGGTAATACTAACTAATAAGAAACTTCCCCAATTTTATCCAATATCTCAAATGGCCCAATGTACCTCTAAGATAATTTGTCTTTCTTACCAAATCTCGTAACACTCTTCATCAGTGAAATCTTCAAGAACACATGATCACCAATGGCAAATTGGAGGTCTCTTCTTTTAGGATCAGTATAACTCTTTTGGTGACTAAATGTCGTTTTCAACCGTTCCTCAATAAGAGGTATTTTCTCAGTTGTATACTAAATCAAGTCGGGTCCCTCTATGAACTTCTCACCCACTTCATCCCAATATATAGGAGACCTATATTTCCTTCCATACAAAGCCTTATATGGTGCCATCTTAATGGTAGAGTATAATTGCTGTTGTAGGCAAACTCAATCAAAGGTAGATGTTTATCCCAATTCCCTCCAAAGTCTAGGATACACATCCCTAATATATTTTCTAGAGTTTGGATGGTTCTCTCTGATTGGCTATTCGTTTAAGGGTGGAAAGCCATACTAAAGTCCAGTTGAGTGCCCAATAACTCCTACAACTTTTGCTAAAACCTTGATGTGAATTGAGTCCCCCTATCAGAAATAACTGAAACTAGAATGCCATGGCGCTTTACTATCTCATCAAGATACAATTGAGCATACTATGAGGCTGAATAAATGGTCTTAATTGGTAGAAAGTGAGTTGACTTGATCAACCGGTCTACAATCACCCATATAGAGTCATACCAACTTGAAGTCCTTGGCAAACTAACCACAAAGTCCATGGTAACTCTCTCCCATTTCCATTCTGGCAATGGAAATTGTTGAAGTAACCCATAAGGCTTTCGGTGCTCAAACTTAACTTTTTTCCAGGTTAAACATCTTGCCACGAACTCTGTTATGTCCTTCTTCATTCCACTCAACCAATAAGAACTTTTTACATCATGATACATCTTAGTTGCACTTGGATATACATTATAAGTTATATAATGTGCTTCTTTTATGATTTGCTCCCTTAATCCATCCACCGCAGGAACACAACCTTGAAACACATCTCAAAACACCATCCATAATGGTAAACCCAGGAGCTTTCTCGGCTACCATATCATTCTTCAGTTTCATCAATTGAGGGTCCTTATCCTGAGCTTCCTTAATCTGATCAATTAAGAGTTGTTTGATATGGAAGTACGCCAAAAGCACTCTAAAATCTAACACTTCAAACCGAACACCCAAATTATACAAGCTTTGCATTTCCTTCACTAATGATTGCATGTACACTTCCTAATGACTTCTATCTTAAAGCATCTACCACCACATTTGCTTTCCTCAGATGATATAAGATCTCACAGTTATAATCCTTAAGCAACTCCATCAATCTTCTTTGCCTAAGGTTCAAATCTTTCTGCTAGAAAACATATTTTAGATTCTTATAATTAGTATAAATCTCACATTTCTCCCTATACAAGTAATGTCTCCAAATCTTTAGTGCAAATACTATTTCAGCCATTTCTAGATTATGAGTTGAGTAATTTAGTTCATGTTTCCTTAATTGTCTAGAAGTATAAGCTATTATCTTACTATTTTGCATCAGAACACATCCAAGTCCCATTCGTGATGCATGACAATAGACTACAAACCCTTATTCACTAGATAGTAATGCCAAAATGGGTGCTGAGGTAAGACAAATCTTGAGTTTTTGAAAGCTCTCTTCACAAGCATCTGACCATTAATACTTCACTTGTTTTTAAGTAAGCTTGGTTAAAAGAGCTGCCACCTTGGAGAAATCTTTAACAAATCTCTGATAGTAGCCTACTAAACCCAATAAACTTTTGACTTCTGTCACATTGGTGGGTCTAGCCCAATTGAGAATTGCTTCCACTTTCTTCGAGTCTACTTGGAGCCCTTCCTTGTTGACCATATGCCCCAAGAAGCACAGACTATCAAGCCAAAAGTCGCACCTGAAAAGCTTAGCATACAATTGATGTTCTCTCAAGGTTTGCAATACCATATGAAGGTGCTCTTCCCGACTCTTTGAATTCACCAAAATGTCATTAATGAACACAATGATAAACTTGTCTAAGAATGGTTTGAAGACCCAGTTCATTAAGTCCATGAAAGCAACCGATGCATTCTTTAATCCAAAAGGCAGCATTAAGAACTTATAATATCCATATCTTGTTTGAAATGTTGTCTTGGATACATCCTCTATCTGAATCTTCAGCCGGTGATAGTTCGATCTCAAATCTATCTTTGAGAAATGGCTTTCCCCTTGTAGCTGATCAAACAACTCATCTATTAGAAGAAGGGGATACTTATTTCGAATGGTGACTTTGTTGAGTTTCCTGTAATCAATATATAGTCGCAAAGAACCATCTTTCTTCTTATTAACAACAGTCGTGCACCCTATGGTGAACTACTATGACAAATAAATCCCTTATAAAGCAAATCTTGCAACTGCATCTTTAATTGTTTCAATTCAGGGTAAACTGGGAACTCCTTAACAATTGGAATATGCTCTATCCCCTTCACTCCATGCTCGGAATCCTTGGCATCTCTTCCTTAATAGTCTTCTTGCTCCAAGAGTGGAAATCAAATTATATGGTGCTTTAATCCTTTTACTTTGGTAGTCAAATTCTTCTCCCAAAAGAGGTCTAAACACTATCTTCTTCATATGACAGTCAATGGTAGCATAGTTTTTAGACAACAATCCATGCCCAAGATAACATCAAACTCTAACACTGACAATTCTATCAAATCTACCTCTAGCTCTCTATCATCTATTTTCACCATACAAGAAGGGAAAACATTCTAAACTTCTATCTTCTCTTCTAAAGGTGTAGACACAATTAATGTATTTTCTAACAATTTGAATGTCATGAATAATTTCTTAGCAAAACATGAGGATACCAAATAATGAGTAGCTCAAGAATCAAATAGCACTATTGCATTCACAGTTTGAATATGGAGAATACTTGTAACAATTGTATTAGAAGCTTTTGCTTCCTGATGTGCTAAAGAAAATACTCTTCCTTTACCTCTCCCCATAGGTGCTTGTCCCGAAGATTGCCCTAAAGCTTTCCACGAACCTCTACCAATCTCATTTGCTCTTTCAACACTCTTTTTTCCCAATTGTACCCCACTACTGCTAACTCTATCCATTTGAACTTTTGATTGAGAAGCTTGGGGTCTACCAATTGATCCTTACAAGCAATCCTTCATAAAATGCTCTAATTTTCCATAACTAAAGCATACACCAGTCTCCACATAGCACTAGCCTTTATGCCTCTTTCCATAAGTAGGGCATTGAGGAAATGAATTCCTTGGTGGCGCTGAACTAGTTGTACCAAGGCTCATATGAGAAGTGGATCTAGGAGGATTTTGCTTTGGTTGAGATCTCCCTGACTGACCTTGAGAATCAACCAGTGGGGCTGACTGAAAAGAAATGTCCAAGCTCTTTATTCCATTATCATCTCTACCTTATTTGGAAGAACTTCCAACCCTAGCCTTCTTCTTTTGCTCGCTAGCTGCTTTTACCTCTAACTCTTTATTCTCAATCACCTTGGCTTTATCTACAATCTTGGAGTAAGAGTTAAATTCATGAGCAGCTAGCACCTTAAACAAAGGTGCAATCAATCCTCTCTAAAAGCGTTGAATTCTAACGGCTTCATTAGGCATGAGAGCTGGAGCAAACTTGCTCAACCGGAAAAACTTCCTAGTATACTCTAAAATAGTCATGTTTGGAGTTTATACTAGTCTCTCAAACTCCAAAGCTCTAGCCTCCCTTATATTTTCTATTAGGAACTCATTCATTACCCTTTCTTTAAATTGTTCCCAAGTAATTTCATCATCACCTCTAAGTATCCCAATTACACTCCTCTTAAACCAATCTTTCGTGGTCCCATTCATTAAGTAACTAGTAAATTTCTCCACTCTCCTATATGGAACCCTCATAATTTGTGCCTTATCTTCCACCTCTTCATGGAATTCCGTAGATTCCACATCACCCTTATACTCTGGAGGCTTTAGCTTCAAGAACTTCTCATAAGTAATTTCCTCTACCAGTGGTACAACTTGTGGTTGAGGTGGAGCCATTGGAAGAGGAGCAACAGGGGTAACAGGAATATGAGGAATGGGCTACTGCCTTTGCTGAGCAACCAACTCAACTAATATCTCATACTTCTTTTGGAGTTGATATAGTCTTTAAGCCACGACAGCTATATCCATAGGAGGTGTAGAGGGAGGAACCACATTATACCCCGCTCGACTAATAGAACCTTCCTCAGAAGGATTAACCCTTATAAGACGACCTCGTCCACGTCGAGGAGGCATCTCTTTAAACTGCTTGGAAGAAACAAGGTAAACTTAGATTTATAACATAACGATACATGTGAATCTAAATCAAAGGAAAACATAACAATGATGTGACAGAATCCTATAGTCTATAGTTTTCCTAGTCATGCATACTCCTAGGTTATAAAACCTATGATATCATCTATAGTTTTAAACCTATATTCTGATACCACATTTGTCATGCTCCAACTCCAATGATGTGACGATCCTAGGGCATGGGTAGGTTTCTGACCATCAAAAACCCATAAAACCCAATGATCTCATGTAACTTCCTGGATCAAATTGTATATAATCTCTAATGCCATTTATACATCCACTAAAAAATAAATAAAATCATCCATTTCATTATAATCCCTTATGTTCACTATGGATTAAAGATCCACATTTAGACTCACATCCATAATGAACAAAAGGAATAATCCAAAATAATGTCTTCTCATACTATGGAGTATCTAGAAAAATAACTTAATTAAAATAACAATTTACAATTAAATATTCAAAACTATACATAAAAATAGCTTCTTGTGGAGGAAAGAAAAGCAATAAGCTCAATCTTCTCTTACTCTAGCCTTTTATACTCTAGCACTTGAGAACGATAAATGAAGAGGGGTGAGCCTTCAACTCAATGAATTATAAAATATATCAATACTTAGGGGTTCTTGAAGGAATAACGTTGAATATAATATAACAATGTAATAGGTTAAAAACAATAATATATATGTGCCTAGAAGGAATGACACCAAATCAATATATTTCGACAGAACAATAACAATAGTGGAGTGCTCATGGATGGGACTATACCACCATCCCCATAGACTCCTGTAAACAATGGTAGAGTACTCATGGGCGGGACTGCACCACCATCCCTGTAAAACTCTTATCATATGCTTGTGCAGAGCATACGCCTATGATATCATGGCCCTTCCTAAGTAGAACACGGATAATGTAAACTCTATCAGTTGAGTCACCGATGCACATGGTCTAATGGATTATCCCCCATTAGTTTAGGCGTTCTGTCATATATGTGGTCTATGGTTAGGTTATGGTTCAGTAGGAACAATAGCAATACATTGGCCCAAACGACCTCTCATTATTGATAAGGCAAAAAATCAATAACATTAGGTCTAATAGAAAAGTTTATTATCAATAATTCAATGTGAGTTTATTGAACAATCATGGTTCAATGATCAATAAAAATGACAATGATAATGACAATAATTACGAAGCACTATAAGTCATTTAGAATGAAGAGATCAATAAAAAGATTAAACAAAATATTTAATGGAGGTTTACCATGCATTAACATATTTCATAACTCATCTTACTTGTTAATCTCACCAATCAAGCTTAAGTTACCTTAACTTGCATGAGTTTCAACAATTCTTTGGCTCACTTTGCCTACACATGAATTCTCAAATCAATTATCAACTATGTTCTTGAAATCTTAACCCTAAGACTTAATTTCTCAAATATAATATTATATTCTCAATTATTATGCCTTACTAGCATTTATATCCCATAGCCATTAAAAATCAACTTTAATCTTAGGGTTTCCTACACCTAAGGTTTCTATGAATTTAAACTCAATAAAACTTATCTCTTGCATTAAATGCCATTAATGCTCTTCACCTAACTCATTTATGATGATTTAACTTCATTTAAACTAAACCAAAAGAAAATCAAAGGATTAGCAAACTTATCCAAAGACTTCCCTTTCTCTGACCCAAAAGCTCTTCTAAAGAAAAGAAAGAAAAAAGGAAATTCTCTTTGAATCCTTGAGCTTATCTTGAGATCTTAAGAGACAAAATGAAGAATCTAGGCTTAGAGGAATAATAATGGAGTTTAGAAGGTTTCAGAAGTTTTTGGAAGCTTAAAGAAATGAAGAAAATGGCTTAAATTCTATCTTAGACCAACATACCCCTATTTTTATAGTTCCCAAGCCGTAACAGGCATTACCAAAGTGTAATGTTCGTTACTAAGGCAACACGGGTGTGTTCATTTGGGCGTGTTGGCCACTACCGAAAATTCAAGTTTTGAAAAATTGGTGATGTAACGGCCGTCACCAAGGTGTAACGTTCGTTACTAAGGCAACACGAGCGTGTTGCTCAGCAATGATGTGCTGAATATTTACCTTAATAAATTATGATTTTTCCCCTACATTTGAAGTGTTTTTACTTGATTATTGGTTGAAATCCCTCAAAATTCTATTAATTCTCTTATTTAATGATTCTAATAATTGTAGAAGTTGGTGTTTTAGAGCTGAAATGGAGCAATTCCAGAAAGCACAAACTTGTGCATACAAAATGCATAGGCTCACTGTAGGCACTTACCTTCAAGTCTCTAGCCCAGAAAGCACAGGGTTGTGCACTAGATAACGCATAAGCCTGTGCACCAGTGACAGTTGTACAAAATTTAAAATACAGTTTGGATTTAACGTGAAGAGTTGGGGAGCTGAAAGAGGGGAACAAACCGAAAAGGAAGGGATTAGTTCTGGAAATAAAAAGAGTCGATTTTGGAGAGGAAATGGATGCAGAAATACATAGTATAGAGTAGATTAAAATTATTCTTGAGGAGATTAGAATAATTCGATTAGCTATTCTTTGAGGTTTTTCACAACTTTTGGAAAAAGCAAGGAGAGCAATTCAGCCTTGGATTTTCCAGTTTTTGGATCACTTTAGAGTTTCTTCCTAAACTTATTTCTTTCAATTTTTCTTGAATTGAATATGTTATTTCATTTGATTTATTCAATTAATTGTTTCATTTATTCAATTATGAGTAGCTAGATTTATTTGTTTAAGGTTTAGATGGATATTGATTGATTCTACTGGAATTCATATATACTTTGTCTTTGTTCTTATTGATTGGAATAAAATTATTTCCTTTGGGCTTTATGAATGTGAATGATTGGCCACCATTTTCATTATCTAAGGTACTATATGTTGGAGCAAAAGTGGAAGCATAGTGTTAGTTCAAGGAGGAAATAAAATTAGGAGATGTTACTTCATAGACATATGGGTATGCTTAGGTGGTGTTAGTTCTATATTTTTCAATGAACTTGATCTAATTTCTTGCAACCACGAAAGTAGGTGTAAGATTAGAATCGGGTATTAACAATTTGCCTCGACAGAGGACTTTGTTTGGGTAAGGGAAAATCACATTTTAATTCCAATTAGTTCGAATGATTACATAAGTATATATGAACCATTAGTTTTGAGAATTAATTGAAATCTAAACCCTAGGTCATTTTCTATTTGATTTAATTCTTGAATTGTTAGTTTGCTTAATTTTTAGTAATTGTTAATTCATTTACATTCAATCGAATTGCTCATCTTAATCTAAATTTTCATTTGATTAAATCTTAGAAAGATTATAAATTTGGTATTCAAAATCATCTCCCTGTGGAATAGACAAACCCTTTTACTCATCAAAACTATTTGCTGCAATTGACCCGTACACTTACGATGCAAAAAGAGCGAACAAGCAACATGGTCGTGTTCTCTATTTTCCCAAATCTTCTAACTTGAAGAACTTACTCCATTCTTTTTCAAACCAACCTCTAATGAAGTTAAACGTCTAAAACCTCTTACCACATGCATAATTCACTTAAAATCATCATAAATCATCACAATCAATCTTGGAAATCATTCATTTAGTATAGGGTACTAGTTAGCATGTAACTCATAAAGCAATAACTTAAACTTAATAAACATACTCAAGAAACATCTTGGAATATGCAACTGGCAATAGCCTAAGGTATTACACATATCCATCAACAGCATAGTAGGAGATTGGTAAGAATTTTTTCTCTAAGTTCATTCCTATAAATTATATTAAGTAGTAATTGTTGTTAATGAATATTTTTTATCCATTTAAAAGGAAACAAGGTTGGGACGTCCCCCTACAGCCAGTGAGGTCTTCAGCCACACTCACACGAAGAAGCATGGTGGGCAGGCATTTGTGGATGGGAGATCTCTACAGATCAATGTAAGTGGCACGACATTGATTAATACCTTTATAAATTTCAACTTTCCTTATATTTATTGGATGTAAATGCAGGCTTACAATGAAATTTATTCATTACGGAAAAATATCAACTCCCACCGTGAGCAAATGTCCCAGTCAGCCCCAGGTACGATAGAGCCACGTCAGGTTGACGAGGCTCAATTATATTATCAGGGTGTTGGAAGCGTAAGAAGAGCAGGGTGTATGGTATTGGTTCATAGGCATCGATATTTTACAGACATTGTGGAGCTAGCATCTCCGTTGCACCACCACCTACTATTAGGGATGGCAACGGGGTGGGGGTACCATCCCCCATCCCCATCTCCGCTTTACAAAAGGGGACAATTTAGTCCCCATCCTCGTCCACGCAGGGATCCCCATTCCCCATTTGAATTTTTTTTTTCTTATCTTAATTTAATTTTAGATACTTTTAAATAGTGGAATCTAATATATAAAAATTTAAAAATTATAATTTAATTAGGTTTAAACTCACAATATATATATAATTGGAGATATTTTAATTATTAGTATTTCTTATATATTTTATTAATTTTTTTATACATTACTTATATATATTTACTTA
>CATKHJ010307469.1:0-12825 GCA_949750685.1 Vernicia montana
TTGGCGAAAGCCCACTAACTCATCTCACAGTGCGACATCTCGCAGACTGAATAATGCCTGAAGCATCGATACTGTATAACAGAATCATCATCAGAACATTGACCATAAGATTACAGTATACATAAATTAACTTTAAAGATTTTGCCGAGATTTCGGCAGAGTCTCCCTATAACTAGGACTAAGCCCAGCTGAAACAATAAAAACAACACTTCTAATTAGCCATTTCGGCTCACAACAATCATCAATAACTCCAGGACCCCATCTTGGGTCTCCAACTCAACAATGATCACAATCAAACTTAATTCTCCAATTATTATACTAATTACTCATAATTACATTTTACAAAATAAACTCCAATAATTCTCGTAAATTCATAAAATCATTATAATCTCATAGTTCAATTCTTTTTATCAATTTAAACCCGAATATACACAAATATACGCAAAAGCGATAATTTTCGGGTAATTAGAAACACTGTAAATAAATCAATAATTTTAGTGTTTCAGGCTCACCGGGGTCGAATTCTCGGAAACTAACTCCAGAATCGCGACGTACATGAAAAATACAATTTACTGGAAATTTTGGAAATTTCAGGTCACCGGCGGCGCGTGGGCCCCACTCGCCGCCGACGCGCCGCCGCCGACGGTGGCGAAAAGAGGCGCCGCGCATACTGTTCAACTCGTCATCACGCCAGGAGTCCAAATATGTCACTCACTCTCCAAGACGCGCTGCCAATTCACCGAAAAATGCGTCGAAAGGTTCGGCCATAAATTTTCCGATCTCCTTCTCCGGTGATTTTCAGGTGGCGAGACAGGTATAGAAATGAAGCTCTCACCAAGACCGTTCCATAGACACCAGAATCGCCGCCATCCGCCGCCAGAATCGGCCGTAATCGACTTCAATACCTTCGGCGCCGGCGAGCTCCTTCATCTGGCACGTTCTCTCTTCTCCGTCGACCGTTCGAGGCGAGACAGGTGCTGGTGAGATCGCCGGACACTAGGCTACTCGATGGCGTGGGCGGTGACTGTCCTTGGTCGGCCGGTGGTCGGATTATTTCTCTCTCTCTCTGTCGCTCTCTCTCTCCCGATATTTCTTTTTCTTTTTCTCTTTCTTTTATTCTTCTTTTTTTTTAACTAATAATAATAATAATAATAATAATAATAATAATAATAACTATATATTAACTATAACTTATATTAATAATAAAAACTATATATAAAAAATATATATATATAATATTTCAAAAATAACTAAAAATTTAGGGTATTACAACTTCAATATTGCTTATTCATAAATTCCTTGCTTCTAAATGCATTTCTATGATTTTACTGAGTTGACGGCTCACCACATCGTCTGTGGACTTTAGGATTTAGCTTAGAAGTTTTCAGACATGCTCTATCTTGGAGAAGTTACAAGGAGAGGGTATGGCCTCGTTCATATGAGCGAAGAGTCTCTTGCTATTTATGACGAGGAAGGTATTCGGATTATAATAGAACATTGACTTAGGATTGTTAAGTTTTAATTGTAATAGCTTATAAGTCTTATCTATTCGAAATGTAATAAGAAGTATAAGAACTATAAGAAATGATCATGTAACGAAGTGGTTTATATGAATAAAACGAGGAGATGTCTTTCATAAGTTTCACTCTATATGATTATATATATATTGGCTCACATAAGTTTTTGTATAGATGAGCATAATGTTTAAGTGTTTAGATTCCGGGCATATAAAAATTCTATGAGATGATCGGTAGTCTTAAGTCTACCCATATTCTAAGACCGTCGCACCTCGGTCTATTGAAGGAGAAGCGAGCTCGATGATGAGTCAATCTAAGAAGGTATTAAGGACAGGGTATAACATGATCAAACTAATTAATAATGAAGTTAGTACATTTAAAATGTAAAGAAAAAGAATTGTGTCGTTGGTTGAATAATTCATTGATTGAATACCTACCTCACAGTGAAGGAGCTAGTTAGAAAAACAATCTCATCCCCTCTAAAGAATTTTCGATATACTAAAAAAAAGAAGTTTTCAGACTCATATGTCTTTCTAAAAAAAAATTCTGATCTACGAAAAAGGAAAAAGAACTGTGAAGATTGAATGATATGTTATAAGGCTCATGTCACAAAAGTAGTATCTTAATTGGTCCCTTAGAAGAACCATATCATAGACTTTCTGTTAGACAAATATTGATATGAGTGGCAAAGACTGTTTGTTACTCCTAAGGGGCACTACAAAGCCTACTGCATCCCATGAGCTAAGTAAGTAGGGATATGACCAATTATCCAATAAGTTGTATGAATATATATTTGCTTTAATTGTTAGCACAAAGCCTGAAGAATCCTGTACCTTACAAAGTCTGATCATAATCAGTCCCTCTCACCTTTTTTGTTTTTGCCTTTTCTGGCTACACAATCAGTCTTTAACATTTTCGGATTGGTAAAGATTGGATATAAAGAAAATAATAAATTATCTAACAAACCATACCGAGCTATACAATTTATAATCACTATCGCCAATAGGTATTAAGATTCTGTAACTGAATGGATCCAACTTGCTCAATGATGAAATATAGTAAACAGTTTTTTATGATTCCAATGAGATGAAAGGTTCAGTGTTTGCTAGCACGACAGTGTCAAATTTATATATATATATATATATATATATATAATCAGTCGGGTAACATACATGTATATATAATATTAAAATTTTAATATAAATTTGGAGAATCAATCTTAAAAGCTAGCTTGTTAAGATTAGAGAGTCCATTTCTATAAACAATCGGTAAGGTAATTAAGTACTTGAGGTAAACAGGACTAAAAACTAGCTTGTTAAGATTAGAGAGTCCATTTTTATAAACAATCGGTAAGATAATTAAGTACTTAAATAAAAAGTAAGGTAATTAAGTACTTGAGTAAAAAGTTTGAGAAATCCATTTCTATATAGTAAAAAGTAAGGTAATTAGGTACTTAAGTAAAAAGATTTGAGTAAACAAGATCATTTTACTTTTATACCATGTTAAATTTTTAATATAGATTTGAAAAAACTAATTTTAAAAATTAACTTGTTAAGGTTGGAGAGTCAATTTCTATACTAATCACTTAACATTTTTGTATTTATTAGATGTGTGATAATATACTCTAACATATAATTAATAAAATTTATTTATATAAAATAAGTTTCTTATAAATAAATAATTATAAAATTTCATTTATATTATTTTACAATTGTTATGAACGTGATCTCATTTTCTAAAAACATTATATAATTATCTCATTATTAATATTGTCAAATACATTTTTCTTTATGTAGTGAAGTCACTTTCATAGTATTTAATGGGTCACTAGTTTAATATATATAAAAATTCTAAAAAAAATAAAATTTTAAATGGGGTCACATAATTAACTTAGGAGCGTTTGAACTCTTAACCTTTATTTAAGATGCTTAGTAAAATTAACCGTTGAAATAATGATTTAAAATTATAATTCAAATGTTCAAAATTGAAATTTCTAGCGTAGCTATTAACTGTTAATGAATCACACAAGTCCTATTAATATAATGTTAGAATATTAGTTTCTTTAGTAATTTAAATAATTAATAATGTCATCTTATAACCCTGTGCAGCTCATATGAATGAGGATATGATTATGATACAAGAACATTTGTAGTTCCTAGACTTATAATAATATGTTATTGTTATCTAATTTGACAGACTTTGTTCCTTTCTTTAGTCTTTGAAATATGTAAAAACAGAGCTAAGAATTTCTTGGACATGGCCAAACTTAATTAATTAATCCATAGCTGTAATCAGTTTCTTTATTTTCATTTTTCTCCCCCAATTCTATTTTGCTAGCGGTCCAAGTGGGATACCGGTTGTAGCTTAAGACCTTATTCCCCGCCTCTCAAAACCGTGTGGGCCTTTAAAAGAAAGAAAAATTAGCAAAAATATAATTATTTTCTTTATCTTGACATGAGAACTCAGGAGTGAAGCTACTAGAAACTTTAATTATGACAACTAGAAGTCACTTTTGGGATTTGATGACTTGTCATTCCCTTAAAATTCTGCAATTTTTAGTTCATCTTCCATTTAATATTTTTTTTCTTTTTTTTTTTTTGGTCAATTGGGTATTATTATTATGAACTATATGGTTATTGGTGGTCTTCTTCTTCTTCTTCTTCTTTTTCTTCTTCTTCCAAATCCAATTCACATTAATTTGGTTTGCAACTTAGGTTTATACATTCATTAAACATAGACAAGTAGTTTTTGAAAGTATTAATATTGGTCAAGTCTCTCAAGAATACACCTTTTTTTTATTTTTTTGGTCCACATTGGCATTGCAAAAATAATACTATTAGTAGCTAAGACCATGTATATATCCCTTAAAATTTGGGCAAGAAAGATTAACCCTAACCATTGATGTGGCTTAGCATTTATTAAGGGGCTGCAAAAATCTACTTTTCACAATGAATTTTATTTGAGAAGATACATTGATGAGGGATAAAAATAGTCAATAATATGGTGAGTCTAAATTAATTATAAAGGCCCACTATATATAATATTAACGCAGAGTATGAGAAGATGAAAACTGAATACAAAAGCTCAAAAGAGAAAAGCCCAGAAGGCCATTCTTTACCGCCTCAAGATGAAAATACTATTTCGTTGTGCACTGCAACTTTTTGCCCTCCTTGCAATAAATGCAGTTTATTTAGTAAGTTTCATTAAGACAGCTGAGGTCACAAAACACTTACGTCACATTACTTTTTTTAGAAGAAAGTCATACTTATGCAGCGTACCTACGCTTATTTCTACACCGACTACCTGTCATCTGATAAGGATAAGGAAAAGTGCAGATCTTATCTTTCAGAACCTAAAATACCGACTCCATCAATCAAAAGGTATATAATCTTTCTCCTTTTATCCTTTAACTTAAAGGACTTGAGACTTATAAAAAGAAAGAAGGAAATCATAAAGAAGATCAAATTGAACTCTACACATTTCTTATCTCATTTCTTCTCATAAATATAAAACTATTACTAACTTAAGCGTCGGAAGCTCTTCACCAGGCAACCAGCCTGGCCCTTTTAACTCTGTTCATTTATTACAGGATTACTGGATCAAAATCCAATAACAAAGATTCAACCCAAATAAAATATTTGTTGATTTAATACTTATTATACATGATAATTGATATAAGAATATCTATATATATGTGACTTGAATATTATTGTTCAAAGTACTAATGCCGTATAACTAAGTGCACTTACAAGGGGATAATAAGTAAAATTAATTAATATCATGACCATTCAACATAGTTGATTATGACTTTTCTTCTTTGGGAGGACAACATTGTGTATACACTTGTAGGACCCTTTCAAATGATGACTTGAAGGGAACATTTGCTTGTATAATGTGAGTATATCATTAATTAGTATTTAGAAAATATTTTTCTTTTTTTGTTATTAATTATATGTATATTGTTCAAGGATAGACAAGATTCAAATGTTCTTAGTCATTAATTTTCTCTTATTGGTTCACTCTAGAAGGTAATTCCATGCTTTTTGACAAAATAATAATAATAATAATAATAATAATAATAATAATAATAATAATAATAATTCTCTTCTTTGTGATTCTCTAGA
Organism: Vernicia montana; assembly: GCA_949750685.1. Classification (NCBI taxonomy): domain Eukaryota; kingdom Viridiplantae; phylum Streptophyta; class Magnoliopsida; order Malpighiales; family Euphorbiaceae; genus Vernicia; species Vernicia montana. The sequence goes on from CATKHJ010307469.1 coordinate 5,642, forward strand.
AGCTCGATCATTACATTGAAAACTTCTAATTAAAGAGAAAAAAAAAAAAAAGAAATTAATATTTAAACTCTTAATTTTCTAATGGAAAGAAATATCTGGTCACTAAATTACTAGTCTTCTAACAAATCTAACATATCATAAGAGTGATTCATTTTGGAAAGATGAATATATGAAATGAAGGGTATTTGAAATTGAAATTATGTTTGATGTTTTATACGTAGTTTCTATTATAATATTAATTCCAATTTTATCTTTATTCATATAAAAAAAAAAAAAAATTAGCTGTCATATTTCATATGCATTAGAAGTATACATCCCATCTGTTAAGGTATAAATCTCACACGAATTAAGGATAAGATGTTAAATGAACTTATATATAATTGAGTTTTCAGGTTGACACTTTCACGATTATATAAGTTCCAACATTTATAAGATGATATCAGAACGAAAAAATGATCTATGTACCTACCCTTATTATATCATAATTGAGACTGAGATTTCAATTTTTGGTATATTCTGATTTAATTTGATTTTAATTCTTACCTCGTGGTGGGTTTCTTTCAATTATATTTCGTTCGGTGATGGACTTTCAAATTTGTTTATTCGCTCGTGTTAGACTTTCAATTGTTTCAATCCAGTTCCCATCATAAATTTATAAGTGTCAACTGAGCCTAATAAAAAATTGTCTTGGCTAGTTATCACTTGAGGGGGAGTGTTAAAATATAAATCTCACATGAATTAAGTATAAGATGTTGAATAAGCTTATATATAATTGGATTATTCAACCTCAAAAGCCTACGACTATTTAAGCTCCAATATTTATAAGACCATCTAATATGAAAATAACAAATAGAGGTAAAAAGCGTATTAATATTTTTATATTGAAAAAAAAAAAAGTATATTCATAATAAATTTTTAAAATATCAGTATAAAATTGATTTGAAATACAAGAAGATAGTTTTATATGCTATGAAGTACTCACACATATGTGGTTAGCACTAGAGTCAGGTTGGTAGACAGAGAGTTCTGAGACCTTAAGATTTTGGGTTCGATACTCACCAATGGTGGAAGTTTATTAATATTTGAATTTATAGATGTATTTTAACTTTGCAATTATAAATATCATTGGACCATGTCCAAAAAAAAAAAGTACTCATGCATCTTATTTGGAACACCATTCTTTCAATAAAGAAAAGAAAATTTTCCATACACACGTGTGTATATATGTGTAATTTTTTTTTTTAATTATGGAATTCTAAATTAAAACTTTTATGTGATTCATATTTTCACCAATCTAACTATTTGATTTCATATAGCTTATGCATATGCATATCTAATTTCAAAAGCAATCAAATATTTAAAATTTTGTAGTCTAAATAGCTCTTTATAATTGTAGAAGTGAAATTTTACTAAATATAATTATGAACAAAATAATATTGTCTTCTCTCTCAACTTGTTTTTTGGTTTTTTCTAAAATTTATTATTTGAGTCACCGTCGACCTTCATTCGGTCGGCGGTGGTTCATTTTTTTTTATTGTATTTAGTTTTTGTTTTCAATAAGAGATATATGTAAATCTGTATCTTTCAAGAGATGGATTTAAGTCTACTTTTTATTTATTTTATGAGTTTTGTTATCTTTTTTATGCGATTTAATAAGTTTTTTGTTTTGTCTTCCTTTATAGAAGTTTGCTTGTCTTCTTTTATAAGAGTTTGTTTATCTTTCGTCATGAGAGTTAGAAGGAGTTTGAGTCTGATATTTAGAAGATCCGACTCGTTTAAAGATAATGAAGTCGATTTGTGGTTTAGTATAACCACCGAGTGAAATGTATTTATTGCCGATATGCCAAACGCAGCCAAAATGCTGTATACAATTGTCCCGTCAACACGATCAATGAAGCTCAGAGAAAAAGCTCATCTTTATAATAAGATTTATATGTGTTTCTTGAACGCAGTTAAGTTTACTTTTCGATTTCAAATTGTACTGATTAATCATTATTAATAAAAAATTTCTTTTATTTAAAAAAAAAAAAAAAACTATTTTATTACAAATGAAATTACTATATATACATGCACAATCTCATATAGAAAAAAAAAATATGAAATCATTTAATTTTTATCCATTGGATGAATGAATTATATAAACACTTTTTTATACTAGTGAGGGAAATACTCTATAGAAACATATTATGTTACACAACAAGAGTAGTCTTTTTATTTAACATTTCTTACTAAATTGGTGACAATTATTTGTGATTTAAAAAATTCGAATCTGAAACATTTCTCACATATTTAAAGAAAAAATGCAGAGCATATTTAAATATAGCATGTAAAGCATATTTAGATATAGTGTAAAGATAAATGTGTATGTGATTTGGACAACAAATTAATTCATATCACCCAATATTAAAAAATAAAAAATTGTATATGTGATTAATTTTTGTAGGGAGCTGGGAATGGAAGGGACATGTGTGTTAACACTTTACAACACATGCACTTGTTGTCTGTCAATATGAATGATTTTTTGATAATAGACAGTATCAGAGTAAAAAGTAGTAAAGTTTTTTAATATTTTCTTTTAAGTAAGGTCCACACGCAAAAGACTATTTACTCACATATATGTTAAATAAAGTAGTGTAGTACTACTATATGTAGATCTCATAGAAAGAGAATATTACAAGTCCAATTCCACCCACAAAGCCATTGCTTAGATTTTTCTGAGGTGTCTTTGGCCAAAAAAAAAAAAAAAAAAAAAAAAAAAAGATTTTTCTGAGGTGGATTTTTTTGTCACTTTGATTATTACTTACTTAACTAACTAATTTATTATTTTTTAATTAATAATCAGGATAATTTTTCAATATTTATACCAAACTTAAAATTACATTTTTAAATTTATCTTAAAAAAACTTGATAAACATAAAATAAATTCAAGAATATTTGACTAAATTTTAATTGGTGACTCATAATAAATTTGATTCAAATTTATTGATATAAATTCAATATGTAATTCTCTCAAATTTATATAAAATTTAAAATGATTTGAATTTATTATAGATTAAGTGGTGATAAATTAACAATAAGATCATTTCGAATATATAAACCAAATTTAAAAAATGTATTTTTAACTTTATTTGAAGAAAATTAAAATACATACAAATTAGTTCAAGAATACCTAACTAAATTTTGATTTGACTTATAAATTTATTTACATTAATTCGATGTATAATTCCCTTAAATTTATATAAAATTTGAAATGATTCCAACTATCATTAAAGATCAATCCATACAATTCATTGACCCAATTAGGTACCCTAACTCTAATATGTATATATAATTATGTAAGTGGAATTTGAATAATTATAAAGGAAAATGGAGTGTATATATACTAGTACTAGCTAGTACTAGTACTACACTATATAAATTAATATATATATATAGCTTAGCCAATAGATTTGGTATAGAAATGCTTATTTAAGTATTAAGATTAGAGAGGTCATAATCACTAATGGCTACTTAAAGACTAGTTAACAGAGTTTTCTTCTTTCATGTGCACAACGAGCTGACTAGTTCCCACCAAACTTTGCCCACCTTTGTCCTTTATATAATATTATAAATATTTATATATATTGGATAGTATATATACATAACATAGATAGAGAAAAATTAATTAAATAAAATAAGGAAAAAAAGGGTCATTCTCAATAAATGGCTAAGTCATTAGGTGGTGGTTAAGGGAGTAGAAAGATAGCATTTTCTTGTCTCAGAGGTGGCAGCAACCTCAATAACTAAGCCCTTGAAACCGTTCACAACTGATCTTACCCACTTTAATTACGTTTTTGCTAGGGCTCAAACTTCTTGGGAAGAAAATATCTTTTCCAAAGTTAATTAATGAGTTTTGGGCAAAAAAAAATCAAAAAGTTAATTAATGAGTCTTGTTAGCAGATTTTGGATATGTGATAGACGTGATTAAGGAGTTTTATTATATAAGTGATTGTAGATGGAGATGCCATGAATATATGTAAGTATTCTTTTTAATTGGGGGGTGTGAGTTTTATCTTCCCTCTTTTCTTTAAGATAAAAGAACATATAGAATAAAAATGTGAGTTCAGAAACATTAAATTAATAGCTCAATTTTAAGGTTTACTCTGATACTTTGATTATTAAGAGAGTTTATTTATTTATTGATATTAGAGTTTGATTTTTGAGATCTGTACTAAAAAAGTAAGCATAAACCGAGCGTTGAGAGTACCTCCTTAATTTTGCTCGAATAGAAAATTTACTATTGATTGTTGTATTAATTGGTTCAATAATATTCCTATCAACCGGATAGAAAAAAAAAATTAATAATTCAATTGGAATATTTATCTCCTAATAAAAAAAATTAGAAATTTAAATTTTCATGATTTTTTTACTTATTTTTAATATATTAAAAATAACATAATTCCAAATATAACAAAATCTACCTATTTAAAAAAAAAAAACTACCATGAGTATATTAAATGAATAATTCCTATTGGGAGTGGAAAAGATATTTCCTATTGGGAGTAGAAGTAACAACTTATTTTTCCACTTTTTTGCAAATTGAAAATTAAGATGCCCTTAATGGATATATCTAGAAATTTAGAATTTTCCATGGGATTTTATCAATAATCCCATTGAATTGGGATTAAAAAAGTATGAAAATAGTACGTGCAACTCATTCAACAAAATAATAATAAAAAAAAAAAGAGAGCAAGTGATATTTACACATCAAATTTTAACAATTGAATTGAAATGTTGAATATTGTTGCGAGTAAATCATACATTTCTTCATTATAATTATCAAATCTAGTGCTAATTAGACACATAGCCTTGTGAGATAAGGAGCATAGATGAGGAATATTGGTTAACATATTCTTATTATAAGTCTGACTTTTCTGTTTGGGATATGCAAATTTCTATGACTTATTAAGTCCAAGAAAATTGGAGAGAGAGAGAGAGAGAGAGAGTAAGAAGGTGGGGGAGGCACGGTAGTTTTCTTGTCATTCGATTTATACCTTAGAAAGTTAGGCAGTGGACCAAGAAATTTACAGAGACAAACAAATTTATATTGAGATAGTTAATTAATTAATTATTATATTGTTAAAAAATTAGAAATTTATTTAGTCTAAAAATATAATAATTAAATATTTATCTCGAAATATGAAAATTTAGATATTATTTATTCACCAATTCACAAATTTATTCACCTTTAGTAGAGTATTTTTTTAATTAAAATTTAATTTTAATATGGATACTTAAATTTGAAATTTCATAATTTTGATTAAATTAAAGTGTTATTGATTAGTTGAATATTTTTAATAGTGAAAACAATGTAAAGTTCTAAGTATTCTATCAAAACAAAACAAAAAAAAAAACGTTGGACATCATCCAATTAATCAAAATTTCAACATTATACGTAGATGTTGGAAAGAATTAGATGTGTAGGTTTTTTTTTTTTTTTTTTCTTAACTTGTAAATTACATAAACATCCTTACCATATAATTTTCTTTTCTTAGAACGAAAATGATATCATATATATATATATATATGAGATTAGAAAATAATAAGTTCTTTATATTTATAAAATTATTATTGTTTTTTTATTTAAAAGAATACATATATTTTATGATTAATTTATGTGTCTACCTACTGATATTAAGGGAGCGTTCGCTATCATTACGATTTTCTATTTTCTGTTTTTTTTTTATTTCAAAAAAATAAGTATTAGAAAATATTTTTAAAAAATTATTATTTTTTATTTCTTTTATCTTTATTTAAAAATATTTTGAAAATAGAAGGTAGAAAATAAAAAATAAAAAATTTTGATTTTCAAAATATTATTTTGATTTTTGAAAAACAGAAAACAGAAAATATAAAATGATACCAAACGCACCCTAAATTCTCTAATAACTAAAATATTATCTAAATTTCACTAAGACCATATTATTAAATATAGATATTAAAATTAAAATATTTACAATAAAAATACATATTTACTTTTTTTGAACATTAATTTTATATGAGATTCAAATTCTAACGTTCATTTTTTAAATAATTTCACTTTATCAATAGATTATGATACTAATTAATACAAACATATTTACTTAGAATACAGAACAAGCACTAATATTGAATATATATATATATATATATAAATTTACCCTCCATTCTTTTTTCAAATTAACCAAAAGACTTTTCATACGCATAATAAATAAATGAAATGAAATGCCAAAAACATACAAACCTAACGAACTAAAAGAGAAAAACGCGCGCCAGCAGCCACGCAACTAAAAATAATTTCAAAGGATGACATCACATTCAATAGTAGATGACGTCATACTCACCATAGCTGTTCCTCTATATATTCTTCCTTCTCATATCCCAAAATCCCCCACCACCTCTCTCTCTCTCTCTTTCTCTCTCTCTCTAAACATAGCCAATCGCAAAATCTAACAAAATGGAATATAGTGAAGCTGCCGGTTCTAACAACACCGCCACCACCACCACCGCTAATTCATCTTCTCCTTCTTCTTCTCCGCCTACAACTCCTACTCCGCCACCGCCTGTTCCAGTGGTTATTAGTCCTTGCGCGGCTTGTAAAATTCTGAGGCGAAGATGCGCCGACAAATGTGTTTTGGCACCGTACTTTCCTCCTACTGAACCGGCGAAGTTCACCATTGCTCATCGCGTCTTCGGCGCTAGCAACATCATTAAGTTCTTACAGGTAGTTGATCAATGGCAGTCCTTGACTTATCAAGGATAAGATGGTCATTTTATTCTGAAATTGAATTAATTCGCAAACAAATTTATTTTTACATTAAAATTTAAATAATGAGTTACACAATAATAATAATAATAATATATATATATATATATATATATATATATATAAAACTAAAAATAGAGATCTCATTTTCTTTTTAATTTTATTTTCATTAAGTCTTCTTTTATTTATTTAGTGATATTAAAATTATTAGGAAAGCTGAAAATTTTGAATTTAAATTCTATTAGAATTAAATTTATTAAAAATAAAACTATGGTGTCCCAAGAGAAATGTTGGAGTACTCAATTGATAGTTAGAAGTTGGTTCAAAAGTCATAAAGAGGGCAGAAGGTCAGGTGCCGTGGATAGTTGGTAACCAAAAGAATATGATAAGTCCACATTAA
>CATKHJ010307669.1:0-38462 GCA_949750685.1 Vernicia montana
ACATAAAATAAACAAGAAGAGGATAAAAGGAAGAAAAAAGGTAAGTTATAATTACAATAAAAATCTGAATTAGGGGATACCTCCTCTAGCCCTTATGGGTTCTAGGAAAGTCACACATTCCCCAAACTAATTAATATAACAAAATAGATTAAATTAAAGTGAAGAAGATGATGAGGGGAGAAGTTGGTTAGTTTTAATTGGATTCGATGCTTGGACCAAGCATGCCTGCGTATCCCTTTGAATGGAAATCAGAACCCACGCAGTTCTCCCTTCTTGCGAAGAGGTTAGTTTAGTCAAACCACTTTATCATATTTTGATTGATTGATTGATTGAGTTGATTGATTGAATTGATTTTAATTGATCACCAAGTTGAATTAATTATTTCAGATTTTAATTAACTAACCTAAGTGAATCAATTAAGAGAGAAAATAATTAGGCAAGGAGCCCAAATGAAAAGAAGAGAATAATCCTAAGGAGGGAAAAATAAATAAAAAGACTAATTCCAAGGAGGGAAAAATAAATTAAATAAATAAATAAAAAGAGAAAAGAAAAGAAGCTTACCTTGCGCTTGAGCGGCTTTAGAGACTTGGCGACGGGCTTGCCTCGGACGGCGGGGAACTTACCTTGGATGGCGAGGAGAGGGTCGGCTCGGGAAGTCGCAACCCAAGTTGCTTTGCAAAGCAATGAACAGTAGCAAAGCAAAAAATAAAATAAAAAGAAAAGAAAATTTTAAAACTAGGAAGCTCGTTCCTTGGCAGACCAAGCTTTAGGGGGATAGCTTGCTTGATGCAAAGGCTAATCAAGCAAGCCAAGAGATTTAGGAGTGATCCTGAGGTGAGAAATAATGAGTGGGAGGACCTAAATATATAGTGGAAGGGCCTGGGGATGATTTTATGCATTTCAGATGTGGAAAAAATGGAATTGGGGTTCGCTGCCGCAAGCTGGCCCTGCGGCAGCAATTGGCTGCCGTAAGGGCAGCCTGTGGTACCTCAGGAGCCCCTTGCGGCAACCGCAGGAGGAGCTTGCGGTTGCCGCAGGCACCCTGCAGCACCCGCAGGCTGAACCCTCTTTTTTTATATCTATTTATTTATTTTTATTATTTATTATTTTTAGTGGTGCAAAATTAAGGGTTCACAAACCTCATAACACCTTTCATAGGAGAGATCTTTAAGAAGATCATGATCTCCTATGGAAAAGTTAACATCCTTCCGCTTAGGATCGGCATAGCTCTTTTACCTGCTGAAAGCCGTCTTTAATCTTTCCCTGATGATTGGCACTTTCTCTGAAGTTTCCTTAATCAAATCTGGCCCTTCAACATGCTTATCACCGACTTTCATCCAACATACTGGTGATCTACATTTTCGAACATACAGCGCTTCATACGGTGCCATGCCGATGGTGGAATGATAGCTGTTGTTGTAGGCAAACTCTATCAAAGGTAGATACTTTTCCCAATTTCCACCAAAATCAAGCACACACATACGTAGCATATCTTTCAATGTCTGTATGGTTCGTTTGGATTGTCCATCCATTTGTGGATGAAAAGCAGTACTAAAATTCAACTGTGTGCCGAATGCTTCTTGCAACTTATGCCAGAATATCGATGTGAGTTGAGTACCTCTATCCGAGTTGATGGATATTGGCACTCCATGTAAGCTCACTATCTTGTCTAAGTACAACTGAGCATACTGAGCTGTAGTGTATATAGTCTTCACTTTTAGAAAATGGGCTGACTTGGTTAATCTATCCACAATCACCTAAATGGAATCATAACTCCTCGAAGTCCTTGGCAATCCGACTACGAAGTCCATCGTGACATGTTCCCATTTCCATTCTAGCAATTTGATCTATTGCAGAAGATCTGAAGGTTTCTGATGCTCAAACTTGACTAGATGACATGTCAAGCAAGAAGACACAAAAGTAGCTACATCTTTTTTCATACCAGGCCACCAATAACAACCTCTCAAGTCATGATACATCTTGGTTGCACCTGGATGAATACTATATGGAGCTTGATGTGCTTCTTTCATTATCTTATCTCTAAGTCCATCCACATTCGGTACACATAACCGATTCCCAAGCATCAACACATCATCTTTCAACTGAAACTCTATTGTTTGGCCTTCTTAAACTTCTTTCTTCAACTTAACCAATGAAGGATCACTATCTTGCAATGTCTTTATCTCATCCATCAATATGGGCTCACTTGAAAGTGTGCCATAAGCACTTGAGATTTGAAAATCTCCAATCTCAAACCCTTGTTTAACAATTCTTTCAACTCTTTCACCAACGGTTTCTTTCCCGCTGCTATGTGAGCTAAAGTTCCCATCGATTTCCTACTCAAAGCATCCACAACCACATTGGCTTTGCCCAGATGGTAATGAATCTGACAATCATAATCTTTTAACAATTCTACCCATCTCCTTTGCCTTAAGTTCAAGTCTCTTTGCTTTAAAATGTACTGGAGACTCTTGTGATCGGTGAATTTCACACTTCTCACCATAGAGATAATGCCTCCATATCTTGAGAGCAAAGATCATTGCTGCCATCTCTAAGTCATGCGTAGGATAGTTCATTTCATACTTCTTTAACTGTCTCGAAGAATATGCAATTACCTTACCATGTTGCATAAGAACACATCCCAATCCTACTCTTGAAACATCACAGTAGATTGCAAACCCTTCTGATCCTTCTGGTAATGCAAGCACTGGAGCTGTACTGAGACATGTCTTGAGTTATTGAAAACTCTTCTCACATTCATCATCCCAAATGAACTTCACTTTCTTCCTAGTTAACTTGGTCATTGGAGAGGCTATCTTGAAGAAATCTTTGACAAATCTCCTATATTAACCTGCCAAACCAAGGAAACTACGGACCTCTGTCACATTCGTTAGTCTATGCCAACTTGACACTGCTTCAATCTTCTTCGGGTCAACTTTGATTCCCTCCTTGCTAACCACATGTCCTAGGAAGTAAACACAATCGAGCCAAAACTCACACTTCTATAGTTTGGCATACAACTTGTGCTCCCTCAATGTCTGCAAGGCAATTTTCAAATGTTCTTCGTGTTCTTCTTTGTCCTTAGAATAAATGAGGATGTCATCGATGAAGACTATCACAAATTTATCCAAAAAAGGCTTGAACACTCTGTTCATCAAATCCATAAAGGCCACAGGAGCATTGGTTAAGCCGAAAGGCAATACCGTAAACTCATAATGGTCATACCTTGTTCTAAAAGCAATCTTGCAAATATCCTCATTCTTAATCTTGAGCTGATGATAGCCCGATCTGAGGTCGATCTTAGAAAAGCAACTCGCCCCTTGTAACTGATCATCCTATGGCGAACTACTTGGTCTAATGAACCCCTTCTCCAAGAGATCTTGCAACTGTGCTTTCAACTCCTTCAATTCTGTGGGTGCCATTCAGTATGGAGGAATAGACACTGGTTGTGTGCCTGGAAGAAGTTCAATGTTGAACTCTATTTCCCTCTCCGGTGGCAATTCAGGCAATTCATCAAGAAACACATTCAAAAACTCACTAACTATTGGTATTTGATGAACCTCAGTAGGAGTGTTCCGTGTATCCACAACATGTGCCAAATAACCCTTACATCCTTTCCTCAACAACCTTTTTGCTCCAATAACAGATATGAGATTGGAAGGAACATCACTTCTATCCCTTTGATACACAAATGCATCTTCCCCATCTTTCTTGAACTCGATCTTCTTCTCATGACAATCAATGTGTGCATGGTGTTGAGACAACTAATCCATGCCAAGAATAACATCGAACTCCAACACTTCTAATTCAATCAAATTACTCGAAAGCTTTCTCCTGTCAATCTCTACCACACATGTAGAATATTTATGATGTACATCTATGACTTCACTTAGGGGAGTAGATACTTCTAAGGAAACTTGCATTCTCTCTCTATTCTTTCCTATCTTTCTTGCAAAACATGGTGACACAAAAGAATATGTGGAACCAGAATAAAAAAAGACACGTGCATGAATGCCTTGAATAGGAATTATACCTGTCACTGTCATATTAGCTACTCTAGCTTCATGCTGGTTCACTGTAAACACCCTTCCTTTCCCTTTTTCTGCTATAGTGGCTTATGTACCAGATGATTGGCCTGACTCCCTTCCACGACCATAAGTACCCCTTACTTCTTACCTAGGCATCTGAATGGAAGGTTGTGAGGCTGCAAGTGTGCTATGTTGTATCTTCCTCTCAGGCCAGTCCTTGATGTAGTGGCCCATCTTACCACAAGCTAAACATGCACCTGAGGCGAATTTGCAAGTACCCGCATGTCTCTTCCCACACTCAGAACAAATGGGATTCGTGAAATCTTGATATGAGGTCCTTGGTACACTATAGCTCACTGGTACAGAAGCCACAGAAGTCTGCGGATTTGGCCTCTACCTTGGTCTCCCCCTCTAAGTAGGCTATGCACCGTAGCAGAAATTGGAGCCTCAGATACTTGTATTTACATATTGTTTCCCCCTTGCCTACCCTGACTGCCTTGTCCCTTGTTCTTGTTCTTGTTCTTCTGCTCTCTTTCGACTCTAGCAACTCTCTCGGTCTTATGTCTAGTTTCCATCATCTTGGCTTTATCAATCAGCTTAGCCAAAGTAGGGAATTCCACTAAAAGAAAGGCATTGTACAGTGGAGTGATCAATCCCATCCTGAATCTCTCCACTTTACTTGCCTCAGTAGGAACAATGTAAAGAGCAAACTTGCTAAGTCTATTAAACTCCTTAGCATACTCCGAAATTGTCATTTCGGGCTTCTGTCTCAATTGCTCAAACTGTAGAGCCCTATTCTGTCGTTCTCCTTAGCTAGGAACTGATCCATGAGCTCTTGTTTAAATATAGCCCATGTAGGAGGATTCTCACTGTAAACCCTCTCTTCCACATCCCTTAAGTACCATTGCCATACTTCCTTGTCCAACTGTAGACCCACTAATTCTATCACCATTGCATCAGAACAAGGCAATCTACGGACTAGCTTGTCCATCTTCTCAAGAAATTCTTGAGGTTCCTCTCCATCTTCCCCAGCAAATTCTCGAGGCTTTAGTCTCTTGAAATCTTAGATGGAAACCCCACCATCATCAAGTACTCGTCTTTCCCCTCTATTCAGTATAGGCACTAGCGGAGGAGGAGGAACCCTTACCTCCCTAGGTACCCTTGGTACGACTGGTGGAGGCAGAAAAGGTTGAGGAACTTGTTGAGCTTCCCTCAAGGCTTGATTTTCCTCCCTCAATTGCCTTGTCTCCTCCCTTAAGAGTTCTATAGGATCTACTTGAGGAGTGGCATATATTCATCTTCATCTTGCTCAACCCTTCGCCTATTTCTAGGCAGTTCATCATGGATAGATGCAGCATCGGATGCCGCTTTCCTTCCGGGATGAAGTGGTCCCCTAGGAAAAGGAGGGCATCCTCTTCTTAGTGGCATCTATATAATAACATGTAAACTTGTATAAGATTTCTTAACACATAAGGATAACGCGGAATTTCATATAATGATGACTTCAATTGACATGAGGAATTTTCCTATGCTTCATGGTAATTCTTATACTATACAACTCATATAACTTATTAGAGTATATTCTAGACTTTAGCTTACGCTCTGATACCAACCTTGCCACGACCCGACTTTCAAGCCACGACGATCCTAGGGCATGGGTAGACATAAGGCCACTGAAAACCCATAGGAACCTTAACATACAATTACCTATCATCCATATTAACATCATGCATATCATCATATACATGTCTCCCAAGATCTAAACTTGTCAATCATGCTAACCATATCCATCAATATCATGCTTGATTCATATCTCATGTGCTCATCAATAATCATATCTTAAGTCATCTTACATATTACATCATTCATAAGACAATGCCTTAAAGGCCAAAAGAATATCATTTTTTACATGTACCATGAAGCATTTAAGAGTTAAATCATCATCTATACAAAAATAATCAAAAAGAGGAATTGAGCTTTTACATTGATCACTAAAGTTTTCGAGGACCGGAGAAGAAGAACGCCTTGGAAACTTAATTGATAAACTATAGCTCACCTGAAAAATGGAATCACTAATGAGATAAAGCAGTAAGTAATAGTTATACTACCATACTTATGAGGCTTGGTGTTTCAAGGATGGCTCACAAGAAGGATTCATGGTTCATGCAATAACAATAACCAATCGATTCTATAACATCAAACGATTGGTTTCATTAATAATAAAAGACATGTTCAATATCAATAGATCATAGGTTTCATTCATCATATACATATCATGTTTAGCAGAAATAGCAATAACTTGAATAGAGGTTCATAAGTCTTAACATTCCCCATGAGAATGAGTATATGCCATTTAGGCTTTACCGAGAACTGAGACATAAAACATATTCAATCATGAACATGGGAGGTAGAGGCTCTTCTTAATGAAGCATACTCTCATCTCTGTGCAAGATTGATCAGATCTCACGGCTAGGACACCATAGCCCTTCCTAGCCAAGGCTTGGATACTTTACTCTATCCAATAGAGTACATTGTGTACAATGCCTGATGTCTTGCCCCACATCAGAGTTGGGGTTTTCTGCTTGGTTTCATGGTCATGGTATTCATACAAAATGGATCATGAATCATGGGTCATGGTCATGCATTGGTTCTTTAGAGGTTCATATCATAATCATACATTAAGCATGGTCTTGGTTCTATCATGGTTCATGAATACAACGAATTTAATATCACAATAAGGATATTTAACAATAATCAACAATAAACATTTGGTAGTTCATGAAAGATTAGGCAATAATGCCCCATGGTTCAAAACACAATCATAATAGTAAAAATATCATTCACTTTAATTCCTTAGCTCCAAAATAATCTTGGAATTAATCCCTAGAGCAAACAAATATGACGATTGCATCCTCCATCATCATCATCTCTTTTATCTCTAGCAGGAACTACATATACCCAACCATAGAAATAACAATTAATCATATAATCTATAAACTTAACTCTATCAATCATACTATTACATCTTATTCTTATACATCTATCAACCTAGCATATTAATCAAAGAAATAGGAGTATGCTGGAAATGTTTTACCTATAAAGGGTATGCCCAGAGGTATGGGCGTACCTCTACCCATACCTTAAGGAAGACTTATAGTGGTATTGGTACGCCCAGAGGTACGGGCGTACCTTGGGTGTACCTTAAGGCTGCCATACAGAAATAATGGTATGCCCAGGGGTATGGGCGTACCCTTGGGCGTACTTTAAGGCTGTCTTACATAATGAAGGGTACACCCGTATTTGCCCGTATCACGCCCTGGGTTGGATTTTCTGCGAAATCATCAAAGGATTGGAGAAAAAAAGACCCAAATCCTCACACCCAAGACTAAATCCATAAAATCAACTCCTAAATTGTGTAATAGACTTATAGTTTAACTCCTTTCATCAATCAAAATATAGAATCAACAAAGGATTCTATAAACCCATTATCAACAAAAATGGAAAAGTTTGAGATCCTCTTTGGAAAACCATTTTCTTATACTCAATACATTTAGATCATGCTTGCAATTCATCATCTAATGACATTTTCCTCAAGAGAATTCCATTTCTAGAAACCCATATGGAAAAATCAAAGAAAGAGAAGAAGAATCCTCAACTTAACAACATATAATCATAAGAGCCAAATGAAGGAAATAGTTTAGATCATTACATTTGAAGCTTGTCTCTTTAATGGAGATTCAATCTTGACAATGGAGAAAGAAGAATGAGAATGATGAGAGAAGAAGAAAGAAAAGAATGAGAGCTTTTCTTCTTGAAAGCTTTTGGAGAAAAGAAGAAAACAAAGCAAAGTGTCTAGGTTCAATAAACTTTAGACAAAACATGAGGAGCTTGGGTTAGTGGGAAGTGGGACCCACTTTCCACTAGCTCAAGTTCAAATACAATAAAGATGTCAATATAAATGTACCAATAATCAATCAAATACTACCAAATAAATACATGCTACCAATTGAAAACTCATATATGAATATTTGGGGTATTACACACTCACTGGGTTTTCTTTTGATTTTTCTTCAAAGTACCAATGGCTGACTCGGTTGACATGGCTGCCCTAACTACACAGGTCACCACCATCCTTAAAAAGCAAGAGGAAAGTCTCCAAGCTATTCTTATCTCTGCTCTTAATGCACAACAAGTCCAGTTTGAGGAACAACGAAAATCTATCATTGAGGAAGTTCGAACTATGATTAGCCAGACCATTCTTAACCCGACCAACCCAAACCCAGTTTTGAACCAGACCACTCTAAATTTGAATCGGGCTAATCCTATTCCGGTCCAAGCCCTTGCCAACACTATCGTTGTTCCAAACATCACTACCCAATCTGCTACTTCCTCTCCTGCAAATCCTTTTCAAAGGAAGGAATCTTTCTCTCACCCTGACCTGAGAAAATTCATGAAGAAGCTTGAAACTATGGAAATGGCCCTTAAGAACCTTAAAAGGCATGATGACTGGGTAGATATCAGCTCCCTAACCCTTTTTCCTAATGCCAGACTGCCACCCAAATTCAAAATGCCTGAACTGGAGAGTTTTGATGGAACCTCTTGCCTTAAGACCCATTTGAAAATTTATGTGGGGGCAATGCAACCTTTCGGACTTAGCAATGAGCTTCTTGCTCAGTTGTTCCAGCAATCCCTAACCGGTGCTGCCAAGAGATGGTTTCTTTCACTGGATAAATGCCAAAAGAGAACATGGGATGATATATGTAATGCTTTTGTCAAACAATATCATTATAATACTGAAGTAGATGTCACCAGGCGTGATTTGGAAATCACTAGACAACTTTCGAATGAGTCCTTCTCCATGTTCCTTACAAGGTGGAAGGCTAAAACAGCTTAAATGGTAAACAGACCAACCAAACAAGAACAAGTTGACATCCTTGTCAAGAACCTACTCCTAGTTTACCGAACCCACTTGTTAACCTAATACCTGCCCACCTTCAAAGCTTTGGTTGCAACTGGATCAAAGGTTGGAGATTGCATTCGAAGCGAATCATTTCAATCTAAATTATCCACCATTGATCTGAATAGTGATGAAGAATATGAACCCTATGACCTTTGAGGCTAAGATCAACATGCCACCTTCCCTTTCAAGCTGAATCCATCACTGTAATTCATGCATCTTCACCAAAGTGAAAAACAGACCCCACCTCACCATTATCTAAGTAGCATGTTATGGAGGAGTTCAAGCTTAAATGATCTGACTTGTCTGAGATTGAATCCAAATTCGAGTCTGAGTCCAAATCCAAATTCAAGTCTGAGTCCATGTTCAGAGTCTGTGTCCAAAATCCAAATTTGAGTCTGAGTCCATGTTCAGAGTCCATGTTCAAAGTCCAAGTTTGAGTTTGAGTTTGAGTCTGTCTTTTTTGTATTCTTCTTCTATTTTGTACCATCTTCTCATTTTGTAAAAAAAATAGTTATGTTATTCATACACTTCTTTATTCCCATTTTTCTTGTTTAGTCAAAAATAGTCGCGTCTAAAAAAAAGAATAATAAAAGATAAAAAAATCAATGAATTTTGGCAAGCATTTATATTTCACCATGAAGTCCACCATGATTGGAAGAATAAAAAACCTGAGGTATTCTTGTGCCTCAATCATCAGCAGCCGCTTCACCAGCTCCCAACAAAGGATAGTCAAGATAATAGAAAACACCAAGTGGTGAACTCTTCAGTTAAGAGCAGGCGAAGCTAAAGGCAATCTAATGAAGTTACCCATTGTACTTTTAGGTAATCAAGCATAAAACCTCAATAAGGGGCAATAATCTCAAAAAGGATCTGATATCCCCACAAGGTTTCTCTCTAGACCAAGATTCAGTGAAATGGTCTAGACAAAGGTCAGAGCCCCAAGATGAAGGAAAACAGTCGCTCAAATCATGGTGGAATAATTTTTTAAAAAATGCCAAAATTCATTGATTAGCTCGCTAAGTTGAAAACCCAAAAGGGCGGCTTAGGCAGAAATTAGAGCAAGCTCATCGAGTTGAAAACCCAAAAGGGCGGCTTGGGCAGAAGTTATAGCTAAAAAAAAAAAAAAAGTCATCCTAGTCCAATCATTATGTTCCTTATGTCCTTATCCCACATCAAAGGCATATCTTCCTAAGTTATCATCCTTCGGTTGATCCCTCATTAGGGGCACACTTTTCGAGTGGTCTTCTGTCAGTCCATCATGGTCATGTCTTCCATATCATCTTTTGTCATCATCTTTCTAAGTTATCATCTTTTATCAATTAGTCATGTTGCCCTTATCATTCATTAGGGGCATATCCTTCCTGTCATCCGTTATGTCTCTTAGCTCAAGTAGCTAAGTAGCCCTTATCATTCATTAAAGGTATATCATTCAAGTCATCTGTCAAGTCTTTTAGCTTAAAAAGCTGAACAGGGTCTTCATCAATCAAAGAGCGCGTCTTCCGAGTCGTTGTCCAAAATCAATCCAGTGTCTTCTCAAGAGTCTTATCAATCTAAGAGTCTCTTCAATCTTAGACAATAAGATAAGTTTTGCTTGTCTTCTCTATAAATCATGCTACGATAGCAGAATCATACAACCTCCCCAACACTTTTCAAAAGGTCTAAACCTACCATCCTTTCAAACCTAAGTCTCCTTGGCAAAATCACATCTTCCAAGGGCTAAGCCCACCAAAATCTCCCAAGTTTCTCAAGACTTATGATCCTTGAAGCCCAGTATCCTTAGCAAAGCTAGAGTCAAGCCATGACTCCCAAGACCTATCATCCTTAAGCTGATTAAAAAAGGGCCTGAACTAGTCAAAGCCCATCCAAGCCTCCTTGGAAAATCATACCATCCCTCTAGATCCAAGTCTGAGCCTCCTTGGCAAAATCATATCATCTCTAAAGTCCAAGTCATTTGGACAAGCAAAATCAAAGGGCAAACCAGCTAGTCAAATAACCTCCAAAAGCCATGTCCAGAGGCAGACTATTAACAGATGGGTCACATAAAAGTCAACCCACAATCTTCACTTTTGAAAAGGCTAAACATGACCAAGCCTTCCTACTTAGTCTTCTCTGAGGCCAAATCTAACCGAACCTTTCCCACCTGAACTTCTCTGAGGTTAAACCTGACCTAACCTCCCAAAATAACATTCTAGGCCAAACCCAACCGATCCTTCCCACAAAATCTTCTCTAAGGCCAAATTTAACCGAGCCTAATCTTCTACGAAGCTAAACCTGACCAAGCCTTCTAAGATAATCTTCTCCGAAGCTAAACCTGACCTAACCTTCAAAGATAATTTTCTAGGCCATACCTGATTGAGCCTTCCAAGCATGACCTCCTCTAAGGCCAAAACCTGACCTAACCTTTCAAAATAACCTTCTAGGCCGACAAGCCCACACCTGACCTAGCCATGACTTCCTCCTGAAGCCAAACAACTGAACCACTTTTATTCATCCTTTCAAAATTGGGGCACCTTCCTCCCAAAAGATCATCACTTTTATACCTAGTTGACCCTTTGCAGGTTCAAGGTATCCAATTCATAAAAATCTTTGCATATTCAAATGCATTTCACACTAAACATGTCACTAATCAGAGCTCCTGAATCAAGACGGATCATCAATCCGAATTCCATAAATCAAGACGGATCATCAATCTGAATTCCTAAGACGGATCACTTTTATTCACACTGAATCAAGACGGATCATCACTCTTATACCAAGTTGACCCTTTGCAGGTTCAAGACATCCAATTCATAAAAATTTTTGCATATTCAGATGCATTTCACACTAAACATGTCGCTAATCAGAGCTCCTAAATCAAGACGGATCATCAATCCAAATTTCATAAATCAAGATGGATCATCAATCTGAATTCCTAAATCAATCAAGTCAAAAGATTATCCACCCAGATCAATCAATCTCAAAGAATCAGACCCATCCTAAGATAGCCTTAGGATCCATACCTTAAATCTGAATTAGGTTTTTCCTTCTATAATCAGACCCATCCTAAGATAGCCTTAGGATCCATACCTTAAATCTGAATTAAGTTTCCCTTCTATAATCAGACCTATCCTAAGATAGCCTTAGGATCCAAATCTTAAATCTGAATTAGGTTTCCCTTTTATAATCAGACCTATCCTAAGATAGCCTTAGGATCCAAACCTTAAATCTGAATTAGGTTTCCCTTCTATAATCAAACCTATTTTAAGATAGCCTTAAGATCGAGAATATCACTTCATCCACCCATAAATTTCTAGCAACGATCACCTATATATCCCTATAGTTCCTTTTCCATTTTCTTATCAACCTTCACCCAAAAATGTCCAAACACCGACCTAGGCATCACTTTGGTTCATTTTTTCCATCCCTTTCATCAGGTTCACTATCATCAGAATCGCCTTACAGATAAGATAATTCTGATAAGGGGACAGCTGTGAACCCTTAATTTTACACCCTTTGGCATATAACCAAACCCTAGAGGCATCTAACCCCCTTCACAAACCTCCAAAAGTCAAAATCGCCCAAAATCGCCAAAATCTCAAAAATTGAGAATCTAAGCCTCGAGACCCGAGACCCATTCCTCAAGCCTCTAAATCATCCTTAGATTATTTGGGATTAAATACGGAGCATAATGCAATTGGAATCACGAAAAACGGAGTTGAAACGGGTCAAAACGGCGAAAATTGGCCAACCAGTGACCGCATAGGCCACTTTGGTGACCACACAAAGGGCTGTGCGGTTCCTCACAGCCTGTGTGCGGTTAAAAATTTCCTTTATGTAGTCACTAATGCATCTATACAGTCACAATAGCTCCCGTGCGGTCCTAAAAGCTCCATGTGTGGTCCTAGAACCCCCGTGTGCAATTTTGAGCGTCAGAACACCAAATCCCACATCGAAACTTTGTGTTTTCAACCTCCAACATTCTCCCTATATAAATGAGACCCCTCCAGCTCATTTTCACAACTCAGAGCTTGCTCACACATCCCTTGGATTGCTTGATTAGCCTTTGCATCAAGTGAGCCATCCCCCTAAGCTTAGTCCGAAAGAAACGAGCTCCCCTATTTTTTTTCTTTCTTGCTTTGCTATTGCTCCTTCCTTTTCAAAGAGAGATTGGGTTGAGACTTCCCAAGTCAACCCGCCGAGTCAAAAGTTTCCCGCTGTCCGAGGCAAGTCCACCGCCGACTGAGACAAGTCTCCGCCGCCCTAAAGTCGCTCAAGCGCAAGGTAAGCTTCTTTTCCTTTCTCTTTTCATTTTATTTATTTATTTATTTTTCTTAGTTAGTTAATTAAATTGGTTTATCTAGATTGTTAGTTAATTAAAATCTAAAATAATTAATCCAACTTGGTAAATCAATTAGGTTAACTAATTAATCAACCCACCTTTTAATCAATCAATCTAAAACATGATAAAAGGCTTAGACTAAACAAACCCCTTTCACAATAAGGGCAAACTACGTGAATTTTGATTTTCATTCAAAGGGATACGTAGACATGCTTGTCTAAAGTATCAAATCCAATTAAAATAAGCTTCATTCCTCTTCTTTCACTTTCATCACATAAGTTTTGTGCTTTTCCTTTATTTCTTTGGTTTGTTACTTTCACTATTGATTTACTTTGGGGAATGTGTGACTCTCCTAGAACTCATAAGGGCTAGAGGGAGCATCCCCTAATTTGGTTTATGTTGTAAATTTATTGCTTCTTGTATTTAATTCCTTTATTACTTCTATTATTTCCTTTAGTTTTACTTTACTTTTATTCATGCATTGTATAATTACTCATGCATTATAATTGTTCATGAAATCATTTTAAGCCATTTTGTATTAAATTTGCCAAACCAATTAAATGAACCAAAAATCTAGTCCCCGAATCCTCTTTGGTAATCGAGGGTTAGTGCATTTTTCCATTAGATAAATATTTGGAGTCATTTATTGGGTTTTTTCCTTAACTTTTTCCAAATAAAATAAAATTAAGGTGGCGACTTCCAATGCACTTTTTCAAAATCAATCAATCTGAACCTGATGGTTCCATCGTAAGTTCAAACCCGAATAAGCATTTCGATTCCCCATTAGCTGATCGAACCGGTGCTCAGGCGAGGCCTCACACCATCACATGTGTTGAAACTGCAAACTATTGAGGTAGATGAGAATTTGGCCTATGAAGAAGTACCGGTTGCAATCATTGATAGACAAGTAAAAAAGTTGAGAAATAAAGAGATAGCAATGGTAAAAAAGCAATGAAAGAATCACGACATAGAAGAGTGTGCATGGGAAAGTGAACAAGAGATGTTGCACAAGTATCCATATCTATTTCATATATAATTAAGTAAACTATATGTAATTGTAAAATTCGGGGACGAATTTTTAAAAAGGGGAGAATGTAATACCCCAAGTTCATGTACACATTCGTTCGATCCTTTATATAAGCTACTAGATGTGTATCTGGTATTTTTATGGGCTATGAGTTATACAATAAGTGTTTGATGATGATTATGTGTTGTTATTAGTGAAATAAGTCTATTGGAATGATTTTATGAGTTTATTTGGAGAATTGAAGGTTGAATTGCTAAGTGGAGCTGCAGGGCTTAAGTCGCGCCTGCGACAAGGAAGTCACGACCCGCTACAGATGATTGCGATCGCGAACCTCTCTGCCTAAATTTGGGAAATTGGTTGAAGGAGAATCACGACCACAACCTGTGTGTAGCGACCGTGATATCAGAAGGAACAGTCACGTGAACAGTGACACGTAGCGATTGCGATTGGGGAATTGCGACTGCAATGAGCATATCGCGACCGCTACTCCCATTAGGATCAAATTCGAGGAAACGACTTTAAATAGAGAATTAAAGCCCAAACTTCATTTCACTCAAGATTTCAGAGCTCCAAACCCTTTTTCTCTCAAGAATCAATCACCCACTCACATTAAATACTTAGAGACTTCATTAATTGCTCCAACTAAAGGATCTAGGGTTACGATTAATCAACCTTTCATCCATTATTAAAGTATTCCTTGAAGAGGTGAGTTAGGATTTTAGTTTTCTTTGAGTTTCTTCTTCTCCATTGTTATAATCTGTGCTTGGGGAGGGAATAGAGTTAGAAATTATGAGTCTAACGTGAGTATGGTGATTTTAAGAGCATGGGTTATGTGTATTGATAATTTGTATGTATTATGTATATAGTTCCTCCTAGAAGTCAAAATGGAGATCATGAGGGATGTGATGAGCCCTATTGTTTGATGTGATTGAGACTTCCATTGAGTATAGAGCATTCTTTTTTATTAAGGTGAGTAGAAAATATACTACTATTCTTGTATTTGATTTCCTAAGGCAAAATGCCTAATTTCTTGTATGAGCCACCATGAGAAAAGTATGAGAATTATTTATTGAACCCTAATGTTTTATTAAACTATACAAATTCTAAATTAGCCATTTACTAATTATTATCTTTTATGAGAATCATATATTGTTATTTGTCTATACGCACAAGAATTGTTATTGAACCATATGAGTTATTAATTAGCCATTTGCTAATTAGTATTATTTATGAGAACCTCAATTATTCTATCTATATGTGATAATCGTAATAGTATAGAAATCTCCTACTAATGTGGGTTAATCATTAGACTTTGTGCACATTGTAACCCGATGGATAGGGTATAATATCCTACCCCTATCTAGGAAGGGTAAATTGTCTTAGACGTGAAATCTGATCCATTTCATGTATTACGAGAAAGAGTATGTTAATTATACCTTTACTCTATGTTAATTATACCTTTACTCTTATTACAAGGAAGAGTATGCCCAACCGGCCTCTATTTTTTATTACGAGGGGAATATGCTAATAAAGTGCCTCTATTCCTAATATGTTACGAGTTGATTTCTATATCCATCTATCTATGAGTTATGATTCCTTTCATGAGCTATATATATGTTTATTCTTGTATATTACAAGATATTGATTCTTATGAGCTATATGAGCCACATTTGCTATATTGTAAGTCATTTGGCAAGTTATAAGCCCTACCATCCTTGTGAGCTAGCTTTGAATTACTTAGCCTCACAAGTATGGTAGTATATTTTTTACTCACTACTTTATCTCATTAGTGATTTAATTTTTTTAGGAGATTAAGAAGTTTATCAGCTCGGTTCTTCAGATATTTTTTCTTCCTAAAGAACCTATTTGATCAATTTAATTTCTCCATTTATTTATGTATTGAGATATTGTAGTTGCCCCATGTGTGTAATAGAGAGAGCTATTCTTTTGGCCTTTATGGCAATTATATGAATGATTTACATATTGAGTATATGAGACTTATAAGCTTATGAGATTACGAGTAAGTGTATATATGAGTATATGTGTATGAGTTCAGGTTTTGATCTTGGAATGAGTATGAGTTGTTCTAGATGACAGGTGATTTATGTGATGAGAAGGGTTCTACGGGTTTTCGGTGGTCTTACGCCTACCCAAGCCCTATGACCGTCACTGTTGCGAAATTGCGCTGTGACACAATAAAAGCTAAACTCTAGAGTTATTTTTAAATTTTTTGGCCATATATTAATTAATTTTTTAAAAAATTAAACTTATATATGAAGTCACAGAGTCACCTCATTTATTTTTTTACATCATTATATAATTAACGTGTATATATATATATATATATATATATATATATATATATATATATATATATACATATATTTTCTTTATAATCCTTGACACCTGTCTATACACCCTTAGAACTCACACTGAAACTAATAGGGGTGTATTGAATTAAGAGAATTAAAAATTTTAATGGATTTATAAAGTTCGAGGATATTCAATAAGTTAAGGGGTATTCAATAATGACTTTTAAAAAATTTAAAAAAGTCTATAAAAATCAACAGGTATTCAATTATAACTTTTGTAAAATTTATAAAAGTAAACGAGTATTTAAAAAATTATTAACTTTTATAAATTATAAATTTTTGTATACTTTGAATGACTTTTTATGTGATAATATAAATAAAAATTCTAAAAAATTCTCTTTCACTTTCTTTCATGATTTCAGTGGATTTTTTTTTTCAAGATATAAAAAGTATCGACTGATAAAAATAAATAAATAAAAATGGAGCGATATGAGATATTAAAAGATATTGGTTCTGGGAATTTCGGTGTTGCTAAGCTTGTTAGAGATTTTAGGAGCGGCAAAACTCTTTGTTGTCCTGTGTATTGAGAGAGGCCAAAAGCTAATCTTTTTTTTTTTTTTTTTTGGTTTAGAGATGAAATTTCATCATATTATATATATTTGTATTTTTATAAATAATTTTATCTTTTAATTCACTTTAGTACTTGAGTTGAACAATATTATTTAATTGAGAACTCCTACTTTTATTTATTATTTTAAGTATTTATTTTTATTACATGAGAAATGTAAATTTATTACATTATATAAAATAAATATTAAAAATCAATGAAAATCTATTAATATCTATAAAAATCTATCAATATTTATAAAAGTTTTTTAAAATAAAAATTTTAAAAGTCATTCATAAATTTATAAACTCTGTAAAAGTCATTAAAAATTTATGAACTCTGCAAAAGTCATTTACTTAAAAAAAATCTATAAAGTCATTAAAAATTCATAAACTCTGCAAAAATTATTCACTTAAAAAAATTCTATAAATATTTTTAAAAGTCTTAATTGAATACATCATCGTGAGTCTGAGATTCAATTAACCCAAAGAGAGCTTCCTATTTAATCATGCTTCCTCTTCTCTCAAAAAGAATGTTGTGTGGGCAAGTCGATCAAAGTCAAAGCGGGGAGGGGAGGGGAGGGGAGAGAATATTTTTGAAAGAAGAAATACTTTTAAGTCTCGCTTTCTAAGTGAAGGAAAAGTAGTTCTGGTGAGCAGTTTACTTAGGAAATTAGAAGCAACAATCTTGAATGAGGATGATGCTTGGTAAGGCAGTAATCGAGTCGAGTCGAGCCGAGCCGAGCCGAGCTGAGCTTTAGCTTGTTCAGGCTCGGCTCGACATTTTTTTTCCGAACTCGAGCTTGAACTTGAAAATCATGTTCAAACTCGATTCGTTTAAGCGGCTTATTAATAAAGTATTTCAAACTCAGCTCGTTAATAAATTATAATTGAGTTAAACTCGAATTCGACTCCTTTTGAAATTCGTTTATAATTTATCGAAATATTTAACTTCTTAAATATTTATTTCTAATAAAATAACTATAACAAAAATACTTAAAACTAACATAAAAACAAAATCATCCAATTAGTAGAAAAAAAACCCAATTATAAAATTGAACATTATATGTATTACAAATATATTAATTAATAAAAAAAATATTTTTAAAAATTAGAATATTAGATTATGTTAATCAGGAGTATATATATTTTAGTCAAATTGAATTACCAAAAAGTTTGTAGGAGTATTAAAATATATTTTTTAAAGTGTTAAAATTATTAAGTTAATAATAATAATAATAATAATAATAATAATAATAATAATAATAATCAAGCTGTTCCAAGCCTATTAATCTAGCTGTTCGCGAGTCTGTTCATGAGTTTAATCAAGCTGAGCTTAACTTTGCTCAAATTCGGTTCGTTTATTCATCGAGCCTTAAAGTAAGATTCAAGTTTGGCTCGTTTATAAAATGAACTAAACGCGAACGAGTTTTTACCGAGCCGCTCGTAAACAGCTCGGCTCATTTACACTCCTAATGCTTGGTCTTATTTTTTTAACTACATTCTATTAAGAAAAGAATCAATTTCATGACTTTTAACACAGGTACCAGGCGCAAGATGGAAGACAACTGCAACTTAATATTTAAAATTAAATGATAATATTTAAATTTAATAATATAAAATTTTAATAAACAATATAAAATTTTAGAAAATTAAAGTGAAATATTAAAAAGGATAAATTACTATTTAATCTCTCAGGTTTGACCTAATTAACTAACTAATCCATGCTTTTTGAGAAATTAACTTGTTTAGTTTTTGTATTTTCATTCAATCATAGGATTTGGTCTTTCCGTCCAATTTTTTACAATTTTTCGTTAAAAAATTAAAAAAGAAAAAAGAAAATAATTTTTTTAAACCCAAAATACCCTCTTTTTCACCAAATCGCTTTGTCTATCTCTCACCAAACCTTCAATCTCTCTTCATCCTCTGCCCCTTTCCGCCACCTAATCTCTCTCTATCTCTGTTTGCTTCTACTTCCAATGCCGGCGGACGAGCTCCGGTATTCCCTCCCCGCCACATACAACGACGAATGACTCCTCCACCACCACCGATGTTGAAGACAAGGCCTGGGTATGGACTCAAATCAAAACAAAAGCTCTCTTCACCCTTTTCACTCTCGAATCTCAATTCAAATGGTTTTACTAAAATTATTTCATTTAGTCCTAATCTTAATATGCATGTATTTTATGGAGAGTGAACTGGAAAAGCCCTCAAATTCTAAATTTGAAGAAAATAATGAAAGCTTGTATTCAAAGATTAGATTTTTCATATTGGGATAAAAGCAAAGAAAAAGAAAAAATTAATAAATAAATAAAAGCCAACAAAACAACTACCAAAAACCATTACTAGAAATCAACAAGAAGAATCTTGATTTGGGTTAATTCTTGATTTTAGATCTAAGTAAGATTGAAAATGGCAAGAGCAAGATGAATAGCAAACGCAATGAATATGGATATATGGGTACAAGCCGATTGGGAGAATCGCGAATTCATCTCTCACATTTCCCTTATCACCTCTTTGAATTTCTTCTTCAATTTGGTAAATTAATTCACTTTCTTCAATTTTTACAAATTTTTTCATTTGGGTTTTGTTTTGTCAAGATTTTAGTTAATGGGTATTAAATGTTTTGTGTATTTATTTCATTGATTTTGTTTTTCAGAGGCTACTACCAAGAGTAAATTGGCTTCGCTCAATGAGAAGCTTGACATGCTGGAGCAACGTCTAGAGCTGTTTGAAGTCCAAGTGGGTATTGCCACTGCCAACCCTTCTCTTTTTACAATGTAATTGTTTAATGGAATGGGCTTGTTTGGCTAGAGTTTCTTGTTGGTTGTTCTGTTTTCTTTGTTCCTCTTTCCTTCTTTTTTTTTTTTTTTTTAAGTGGTAAAGATGAAAAATTTGAGAATAAATAAGAGATATTTTAATCTTTTCATAGGCATTTAACAATGAAATTAAACGAAAAGATTAAAGTGTTGACAGAATCAAAATATATGGACTAACGAATTAATTTTTCAAAAAGCAGAAACTAATTAATTAATTAAGTTAAATTTGAGAGACTAAATAGTAATTTATCTATTAAAAATTATATTCTTAAAAGGGGAATCCCTTAATTTATGGTCGAGCTCAGCATCTTGATCGGAACCTTCACGTGACCCAACTTAGCACTCGCTTAGCTCGTCAGGCACATAATTAATATTTTATTTTTTATTATTTTATATTAAAACTTTTTAATTTTTTAAAATTAATTTTAATGAAAGATGTAAAATTTTAGGAAATACAAATTTTTTGTAACATGATAGCGAAAAAATTAAAAAAGATTATATTTTTAAAAAAAATTTACTTTTTTTTTTTTTTTGAAAACTAAAAAAAAAATTACTTAATCAATAATTCTCTGAAGTTAATTTATACATCAATAAAGAATAACATCATTTTCGAACGAGCTCAATAAATTTTAAACTATTAATAAATTTAATCTAATAAAACATAAACGACAGCGTTTTATCTATTCTTTGTCAATTTAACTTCAGCTGCTATGAGAATCAGTTTCAGACTCGACATTTCAATATCCAGCAACTCTATTTGATCTGCTCGTCTTTCTAAAACCCTAAACCCTTCTTAGTCTTTTACTCTCTTTCTCTCTTTAATGGCGATTTGCTTTGTATCACCAATCAAACCAATAACAGTTTCTCCATCATTACACACCAAAAAACCATTACCCCTTCTCCGCTGTAACTTCTCTCTCCCCACCATCACCACCACTGAACCCGAACCCGTTTACACCTCCGTTAGATCCTTCGCCCCCGCCACCGTTGCTAATCTCGGCCCTGGATTTGACTTCTTGGGTTGTGCCGTTGATGGCTTAGGAGACTTTGTCTCTGTTCGAGTCGACCCCTCTGTCCATCCTGGTGAGATCTCCATCTCTGACATTTCTGGAACCAACGCTAGTAAAAAGCTTTCAAAGAATCCTCTCTGGAACTGCGCTGGAATCGCTGCTATTGCCACCATGAAAATGCTTAATATTCGATCTGTGGGTCTATCTCTTACACTTGAAAAAGGGCTTCCTTTAGGGAGTGGCCTTGGATCGAGTGCCGCTAGTGCTGCGGCTGCTGCTGTGGCTGTTAATGAGATTTTTGGGGGGAAATTAGAAGTTAAGGATCTTGTTCTTGCTGGACTGGAATCTGAAGCTAAAGTTTCGGGTTATCATGCTGATAATATAGCACCAGCAATAATGGGAGGGTTTGTATTGATTAGAAGTTATGATCCATTAGAATTGATGAGATTAAAGTTCCCAGAAGAGAAAGAACTTTTCTTTGTGCTTGTAAGTCCAGATTTTGAAGCACCCACTAAGAAAATGCGAGCTGCTTTACCGGCAGAAATCGGGATGCCTCACCACGTCTGGAACTGCAGCCAAGCTGGGGCATTAGTGGCTTCTGTGCTGCAAGGGGATTTGGTGGGGTTGGGCAAAGCATTGTCAAATGATAAGATTGTGGAGCCTAAAAGGGCACCATTGATTCCTGGGATGGAAGAAGTGAAGAAGGCGGCCATTGGTGCCGGAGCATTTGGGTGTACCATTAGTGGGGCAGGGCCTACTGCGGTGGCTGTGATTGATGATGAGGATAGAGGAAAGGAGATTGGGGAGAGGATGGTGGAGGCATTCTTGAAGGAAGGGAATTTGAAGGCTGTGGCTATGGTGAAGAGGCTAGATAGAGTTGGTGCTAGGCTTGTTGGCAGTGTTCCAACTAGATGACCAAAGTGTACATCTTTTTTCTTTTCTTTTTTGTGTTTTTCTTTACCAGTGTCCATTAGTTTGGAGTTTTGCTTTGAGGATGCTTTCTAGAATGTTTTAGACGATGCAACTGAGAAAGGGACAAGAAACGACTATGTAGTGT
The DNA here is from genome assembly GCA_949750685.1 of Vernicia montana. NCBI lineage: Eukaryota > Viridiplantae > Streptophyta > Magnoliopsida > Malpighiales > Euphorbiaceae > Vernicia > Vernicia montana. The sequence continues at coordinate 22,138 of CATKHJ010307669.1, forward strand.
CCATTTCCTTGTGACATTAATAAAAGGTGTAAATTACAAATAGCAATTGCAACTTTGGAAACAATAGCCATTGCTGTTTAAAACTAATCGTGCCATATTTCCTCTCTTCATATTTTTTTTCATTTTGCTGTGCTTAAGCTCTAGTGGTAGAATTTGCATCTTTTTTTTTGTTTAAGGCCCAAACCTTTGAGGATTCGACATTCTTTGATCTAGAAAGTTTATAAGAGATTCATGTGTCCAGAGATACCAATATACATACTTTCTATGATTTGTCATATGGATACATCTGCAATTTCTATAATTTCACGATTTGGGTTGTATGAGCTAATTGATTTGGATTCTACGAGCAAATTTTCAAAATTTTTAAGAATTAGCTCTGCCACTTTTCTTCTTGTGATAATGTTTTGAACTAATCATAATGACTGCGGGTGCTATTATGCAGAACATCATAGCACCATTCCCATGATCACACTCATGATCCTGATGTTTCTTCTGTCAACAAAGTTTGTGAAGGTTGGTTTTAGATGTATGAGCTAACCGTTCCTAATGTTATGAGGATTTCTACTTTTAAAATTGGTTTGCAGGACTTGGTCTCTTTAACTTTGGTTTACTCTCAATATTTAAAAATTGAGAATATTGAAATGATGGCTGTCGCCCTATCTATGTTTTCAGGTTAGCATGTGGTCTGCTACTTGGTTGCTGGAACATAGCCAGGACATATACCAGAAGAAACGTCTTCTATCTGTTAAAGGCATGGATAAGAGATTTGTCAGGTAATTTGAAAATTCTAGAAGTGCCTACATTTGACTAATTGTTCCATGATCATTATTCAGTCTTACTGCTTACATTGTCTAAATGCATATAAAGCAATGAAATATGCAATCCATATTTTTGTGTTTGCATAGAAGCCTTGTGCTTTGTCTTTGTAGGGACTTTAAATTGTTGGGCGGGGGGGCAGACCTGCATTATGCTTTTGCAGGGATGATGTCCCAGTAAAGCTTTTGAAAATTTCAAAACTTGCCTTAGAATTGTAAGAAATTTTCATAAAAAGATAACAGCAGCCCCACCTCAAAATTTTTTATGTTTTAACTACAACCTCTTGTTTTATTTCAACTTTCAGATCACTTCGCTTTGACCGCTCCAGACATAAGATTTCTAGTTCTGCCCTCTGTTGATGGCTATTCTGTATTCATAGGATTTTGTATATAATAACAAAGATGTATGGATTTTAAAACTTAGGATGCTTTAATAGAATTATAAAAGTTTTATCTAATTATTTGTTATGCATTACCAATTTTTTTTGTTTACTTATTTGTAGCTGTAATATTGTAATCTTGCAAACATTGTTAATTTTTTTTTTTACAAGGGAAAACTCTATTAAGAAAGAACAAAATGAGTATATACCAATGTTGTAAGAACCGGACCGGACCGGAAAAACCGGGAACCGGAGGCCAGGCCGGTCCGGTTTGGTTTTTTACTGGTTTTTTTTTTTTTTTTTGTGTGTGTGTGTGTGGATATTAAAAAAAAAATTTGGACTAAAAAAATTAAAATTTATGATTAGAAAATTCAAGTAGGCACAGGCTAACCTATTTTGGTCCGACATTCGTGTACGCAGATCGCGCGCTCACACGTTGAATCTAAGCCCAATACCGTGAATTTGCACTCCCGGTTCATTACTTATTCTAATAACGTTTATTAATTTTAATTATATGTATATTATATTTTTTAACATATAAATAATAAATATATTAATTTATTTAAAATTCCGGTTCGATCCCGGTTCGACCTCGGTTTGATCTTTAACCCGTGACTCTCTGTCTTCACCGATTCTAAGACCGGGCCGGGTTTGAAAACATTGGTATATACTGAGGAGGACAAGAAATCCTTTTATATAACTCTACAGACAACTGACAACAAGAACATAAACTTCTTGAGCTAAAAAGTAAAGTCCTCCAATTGATTTGTACAACATTCAAAGAGACCCCTCTAAAAGCACTAGATGCGTGAGCCCACATAGAAGCTAAAAACACCTATTGTCCACTACAAGCTAAATGACATACTTTGACTTTTGAAGATATAAAGATGAAAAATAATGCATAAGCAGGAGTTAAAAGCCGTGAGCATCTTGAATTAATTTATATTAGTTTTAAGGTCGTGAGCATTCTTGTTAATTCCTTTATGTTAGATTTTTTTTTTTTTTTTTTTTTTTTTTTTTGACTTGCCTCATATATGTTTGGTTAAATTGTACAATGTTTTACCAATTACCATACACATGTCAAGTAGTTGTTTTACAGGATATTCTTCCAATGTTGGAAAATTTTTTCCATATTTTGAAATTTGAATATTGTTTTGGATCCTTTGTTCTACCATCTGAGGGACTTTAGTAGATGAGATAATGATTTAGTTAGAGGTTGTTTGGTGAATTGGGTATGAATATTATTATACTAATTTTACATTGGCCAAACTCAACTCAATTCAGTTAAGCCTCTATTTGAGGTTGGTAACATGCATTCGTTTCCTCTATTTCATCTGGTTTAGTGTTATGCCTTCAAAAAGCTTTGGGGACTCTAATGGTCATTTTCTCACTAGGGGTGAGCATTATTCAGGTAAAACTGAATAATTGAACCAAAGCAATGATATTTGGTCTGTTAAGTTCAGTTTTTAAAATTTTCGGTTTTATCTGGGACAATTGACCCTCCTAAATCCTAATCCTAGATTAATAACACCATCCCCCATTTGTCATGTTCGCTGTTCTTTTATCTGTTCCTAGAAGAATCTGACTCGCATTACTCCAAGGGGGTGGAGTTGATACCAAACTTCCTTCTCAATACAATATGTGCCTTGCAGTTATCGTTATAGTATCCGTGTTAACAAGTTAATGACAAATTTAGATGAAAATTTAACAAAGAATATGACTCTATCACTGACTAAAGTTTATGACTTGAGTTGTTAAAGCTTGAAGAATTAAATATAATTGTACAAAACTTTGAAATTCTTGTTATTTTTTTTACATAATTAGATAAAAAAAAACCCCCTATAGTAACAGTTTGGCATGCTCACCTCTAATTTCACATTGAAAGAAAATTATACTACAATGATAAGAAAAATAAAATGATAATCACATAAATGTGTGAAGACATTTTGTCAAAGCCATCGTACCCATAAAATTTCACAAGAAAAAAGGTCAATACTCAATTGTTATCCAATTGTTTCTGAGATCACAAAAACTACCAAAAATACGAAATTTTGCTTTTGATGGCTGTTCAAGTCAAGGCGAAACAGAAAATCCTTTTGAACAGTTAATTGACTTGGCCGATAGCCCGATACATCAATTGCATCTCAATACGACTTCCTGCAGTGTATCAACCTCCCAGCACCCAAGAAAAGACCAAAAAACGGTAGCACTGAGCTAGAGTTGCTTATCCAATATGCCTGATCTTCAAAAGTCCTGGCACTTGCATTTTAACAAACAATAATTATTAGAAATAAAATTTTAATACCCTGATTTATATTCGTGTTCATGTCATACAACACATATGAACAGGTCCACTCATTTGCATGATTCAAATATGGGTTTTAAGAAAATCTAAGGTTATGACGAAGTATTTGGACTCTTGTCGAATTGCAATAAACTTCAACTGTTTATTCATATGTATGGCTTAACAACCGACAATTTGAAAACTTCATGACTGGAAATTTAACATGAGAGATGTCTCTGTGTTGGTAAAAGGCAGCATGATAATGGACAAGTCAAGTATTTACTTGCGGCTTAGATTGAAGCAAGCAAATATAAAATGAAGTAACATTTAAATCCATGCCACAAATTAACAATTATACATTTGCTTTTATACAAATATCACAATGTTAGCCTACAGCATAATAAACTTATTTCATAAATGTTAACTATTCAGGCTATGATGGTATATATCAATAAGGTGGATTTAGTAGTTGGAGGAAGTCAATCCCTAATGAGACAACCTAGTGGGTAAGGTCTTAAGTTCAAACTTCTAGGATGAATAGGTGGGGATCAATGGGTAGTGAGAGGTGGGAGTATATGGAATGTGTAGCACTCTTACACAAAAAAGAGGATTACTCATTTGATTGCTCAAACGATGGTTCGGTTAGTTTAGAGGACACAAAATAAAAAGGACATTCTATTTGTTTTTCCAAATACTTTGATTAGCATGATTGGCTTTTGGAGACATAATCAATTTTTTGGCTCATCAATTTGAAACATACTCTCGTCTCTCTACCTTACAAATGATTCTCTATTCTTTTCTCACTGATGCCACTACCCCACCATGCTTTTTAGTGAATTCTTTTACTTACTCAAGATATAAAAATTGCTATGTGTAATTATCTACAGTGACATACTTAACTCTATCTACTATCCAGCAAAAAGAAAAGCATGAAGGAGAAACATTTTAGTTCATCTGCAGTGACATGTTGAGCTCTATCTACTATCCAACAAAAAGAAAAGCATGAAGGAGAAACATTTTAGTTCATCTGCAGTGGCATGTTGAGCTCTATCTACTATCCAACAAAAAGAAAAGCACATAGGAGAAATTTTTTAGTTCGCCAGTTAACCAGGAATGGTGAAGACCGAATTTTGGGTTTCAACAATTGAACATGTGGATTTCAGTATTAGATCAGATACCATACCTTATACCAGACTGCCCCGTGCATCCCATACAAAACACCTAGATAGAAAATAGATGATTAGATGTATAATCATTAAGTATAGTGAGCAACACTTCAGCCGTTAACCAAAGAACTATATGAACAGAGCACATATTTTTCCCCTACCAACTTATTCTTTACAACACTTCCATCCAAAATTAAGTTTCATAGGTGACAAATACCAAAAATAATACGGATGTTAGGTATGGTGTGAGAAAATAAATACCAAACAAGATAAAGGTCCATTACCTGTTACAGAAACTACATAAGCATATCTTTTAACATGTAACACAGCCCTTTGTTTATTTTTGCATGATCCAATGTGAAAACTACAGTGTCAGAATTAAGAAACACATATTTCCCACATCCTTTCTCTTCCTTAAAGCTCAATATTGAGTTTCTAGTACATTTAATATCTCAATATAACATAACATGTAAAGAAATTTCACTCTAAGTAGAGACAGCAAAAATTGAGTAGTGCACCATCATTTAGCAGCAACTGTTATCCAAAGAAAATAGATAAAACAATAATTAAATATCAATCCATCACAGTCTGGCAGAGTTTGCTCCAAAACTTAGGATTATCTATTTTACATGATGAAATTTCTGGGTTTCCTCGGGTGGAAGCTAAATATTTAATTAACCACATCTTATAATTTATCAAACAATCAATTCAAGAAGTGTCCAAGCTAAAAGTTCTGAGATGTTTTAGGATTTAGGAGAGTTACCGAAAGCACCACCAACAGCACCTCCGATTGCAACGCTGGCAGTCACACAAGCCAGGCAACTATCTCTCACCATTTCAATTATAAGTTCTGAAGATGCTTATCAAGTTTATGTATTTATCCATTGAGAACTTTTGTACTTTTGAGGATTGATAATATAACTGCCACTCGGAATCATGCTTCCATAGGACCATAAGTATAAGTTTCCTACTGTTAAAGAATTGAGATTTCATTTGGACATTAAGCTTAACTTGATAATTTTTTGTATTTTGCTGTAATTTTTAGATCTTTTGATATGTAATGATGGTTAGTTGTTAGAGCAGTTAAAAAGGAATGTTAGGTGATAAGGGATAAAATATGCTTCTGTCCTATTTGGGCCTAACTCATGAAAAGCCCACCGAAGACGTCCCAACTCTATCAAGCCTATCAAGCAAGCAGCTCACATTCTATGGGCCATGAGTTGCTAGTCCAATAGAAGAGTCTTTTCCAGCAAGGAATCAAGGACTCTCTCTCTCTCACCACGCTCTCTGTGCATCCGTCAGCAGCCTCATCCTGAAGGCAACAGTGCTTGCCCTGTGTCAGGTGCGCGAGGGGGCACACCATCAGAAACGGACTTGCTCAAAGACAGTGCGCTCCACTCTGACATCCCTAAGGTCACCTAGTTTGGCATATCCCCTCATAGCCAGACAAGTTGTTCCTAGCGCTCATTAGCGAACTAGAGCTCGACACCTATCCCCCCAAGGACGTCATCGAACAGAGTATACGAGTGCCTCCTACGAGAGAAGGAGAGCAGATAGAAGTGAGGAGTCAAGGAGGTAGGCTGAAATCGGTGGTAGGAAAGGTGGGGAGAGAAGAGCCACCTAGAGATAATGTTTCTTCGCCACGAAAGGACATAATAAATGGCCTCGAAAGGAGTTCGCATACAAAAAATAGAGGACTTTCCAGGGGGGGGAGACATCCTCGTCATAATGAGGGGGTTGATGGAGAAGGAAACAGCCGAAGAGCTGATAGAGAGAGAGATAGGAGAAGATACCGCTTGGGAAGGCACTCCATGAAAGGGGAAGAGAAACATCTCAATCTAGGTCCTCTTCCCATTGAAGAGGTCATAGGAGCCAAGAGGCTTCAAGTCAAAATGATTCAGCAGAGATAAGTAAACCCTGAGGAAATTCCTGAAGGAATTGGATGGAGACAGAGAAAAGAAAACCATGGACAAAAACCTAATGCTTACCCTTAAATCTCCTTTCGTCAAGAAAATCAGTGAGTACATAATGCCTAAAAAATTCATACCACCAACGATAGCCAGATACAATGGAGAGACTGACCCTAGAGTCCATGTCATAAACTACAAACATGCAGTAGAACTCCAAACCACGAGTGACAAGGTGTTGTGCCGAGCCTTCAAAGGCTCCTTGGAAGGGGTGGCTACGAGGTGGTTTGATGAGTTGAAGGAAAGAACCATCCGTTTTTTCAGGTAGCTCGCTAAAAGCTTTATGCACCGGTTCGCAGCCAATATTCCCATAGAGAAAAGAACCCAGTCCTTAAAGCAAGTGGTGCAAGCAAATAGCGAGTCACTTATAGATTATGTGGCTCCCTTCAACAGGGAAGCCCAAAAAGTGACAAAGCTTGATCAAGCGAGAGCGGTTGAAGCACTCCAAAATGGCACCACACACATGGATTATTTTAAAGCTTTGTGCATGCATGCCCCTCAATCCCTGGAAGAAGCCATGGCCATAGCTCATAAATACATCCGACAGGATAATGCCTACCGCTCTAGCCAGTTCTCCAAGAGAAAGAGAAATGAGGCTTTTAGCCAGACAGAGAAGAAACCAAAGAGGAAGGAAGAAGAGGCTCAGAAGGAAGATTAAAAAGAAGGGTCGAGGAGAAGAGGCCCTGAGAGACCACCGCGCTTCGACACTTTGAAGCTCACCCTTCTGAACGCGAGTCCTGCAGAGGTATTCGCTGCCTTTCAGAACCAAAATATATGGATGAGACCGAAGCCCATGAAAAAGCCAGCTGAACTGAGAGACAATACCAAATACTTCGTTTTCCATAACACATAGGCCATAATATAAATTATTGTAGGCTTTTAATGGAAAAAATAGAGAGGCTCATAAAGCAAGGCTACCTCGGCAAATTCGTTAAAATAAATGGCGAAGAAGGAGGAGAATCAAGCCGAGATAAAGGCAAACAAGTTGTCAATGATGGATTAGCAGGGGCAATCCATTGTCTGACAGAGGGGTTTGGCGAAGAGCCACAAAGCAGAAACAAGGCTAGGGCCTTAGCTCGGAAGAAAGAAGAGCCATATTTCATCTACTGTAGTGGGGCCAAGACATGGGCAACCAAGGAAGATGGAAGTAGTTTGAAAGTTCCATAGGTAAGTCTCATGGTCATCCAGGCTGTTGTCGCCAACTTCGTGGCAAAAAGGTTACTGGTGGCTTACGACAGCTTGGTAAACTTGAACATGGCTGAGGTATATTAAAAAATGGGACTCAAAGAAGAAGACTTAGAAGAGTTGAATAGTCCAGTTCACCCATTAGATTGAACTGAGGTCTCTGCAACAGGAATAGCCAGATTGCCATTTATAGTAGGAACTACTCCCAATTGTGTCACAGTAATGGTCACCTTTGTGGTCGTTTGAATTCCTCTAGCATATAACATCTTGTTGGGAAGGCCTCTGCTCTACGAATTGGATGCCTCAGCCAATATTAGAAGATTGAGGATGGCTATCCCCGGACCAAGAGGCGAAGAGTTCCATGTGTATGGAACACAAGGGGAGGAGAAAGACAGAGACAAGAAGAAAAGAAAGCGAAGTACTGCCCTAACTGCACCCAAAGAGGTAGTAGTGATAGAAGTAACAGAAAAAGCGAGCTAGGTACCACAACAAAGAACAAAATCGGTGGAGAAGCTCGAGAAATTCTTTGAGTGAAGAAGAGCCACATAAATTTATGTTGATCAATTCCTCCTTGATCGACGAGTAGAAGGAAGGAGCTCGTCAGTTCCTTAAAGATAGTATGCCTAGCTTTGCATGGACCTCAGCAGAAATGAAAGGAGTAAGCCCAGAGTTGATCACTCACCAACTCAACGTCAATCCCATATTTAAACCTATCAATCAGAGAAAGAGGTGCTTTGGGGAAGAAAGACAAACTTTGATCGATGAAAAGGTGGATAAGCTGATGGAGGCTAGATTCATTAGGGAAGTACAATATTTAGAATGGCTCACTAATGTTGTATTGGTAAAGAAAGCAAATGGGAGTTACAGAATATGTGTTGACTTCACCGACCTCAACAGAGCTTGTCCTAAAGATTCCTTCCCATTGCCAATGATAGACAAGCTCGTCGATTTGACAGTAGGCTATGGATATCTATCTTCCCTCAATGCGAAGCAAGGGTACCACAAGATTTGGATACACCCTAAAGATGAGGAAAAAACTTCATCACAAAAAAAGGTACCTATTGCTCATATCCATGCCTTTTGGACTTAAGAATGCAGGGGCAACCTACCAATACTTGGTTAACAAGGTTTTCAAAAACTAACTTGGTAGGAACTAGAAGCTTATGTTAATGACATGATTGTGAAGAACCAAAGCTTTGGAGATCACATCAGAGACTTGGCAAAGATCTTTGGAGTAATGAACCAGTTCAGGATGAAATTGAATCTAGAGAAATGTGTATTCTTTATATAGGGAGGGAAGTTCCTCGGATATATGGTGAGTGAACGAGGAATTGAGCCAAACCCAGATAGGGTGAAAGCCATACATGACATGGCACCTCCTCGCAATGTTAAAGAAGTCTAGAGGTTGATAGGATGAATAGCAGCACTCAACAGATTCATGTCCCAATTTGTGAGAAATACTTGCCTTTCTTCAGGAAATTAAGGAAGACATAAGATTTTAAATGGACAGGTGAGTGTCAAAAGGCTTTCGAAGAACTCAAATCTTTTCTTACTTCAAAGCAGATCTTAAACAGACCCTTGTTCAGTGAAGAAGTTCTAATCTACCTATCTGCATCGCACCAAGCTATCAATTCAGTGCTCATCAGAGAAGAGGGCTCTATCCAAAACCTTATTTACTATTTCAGTAAGGTCCTCTAGCAAGCCGAACTGAATTACATCCCTCTGGAAAAGCTCGCTTATGCCCTACTCTTGTCTACGAGAAAATACAAAGTGTATTTTCAAGCCCATCAAGGGGTGGTGATAACTGATCAACCATTATAGAAAAAGTCTTGCATAAGCCTAAGACGTCTGGAAGAATATTGTGTTGGTCGATCGAACTGGGCCAATACTGACTGTAGTATAGACCGAGAGCAGCAATAAAGGCCCAGGCCTTAGCTGATTTCATTTCTGAGTGTTCGTTTAGCATTGAATTGATAGTCATAGATGCACCTACTGACAGTGAAAAGAGTTCAGAGAAAGAGTCCTAATCTATTTGTCTGCATCGCACAAAGCTATCAGTTCAGAGCTCATCAGAGAAGAGGGCTCTATCTAGAACCTTATTTACTATTTCAGTAAAATCCTTCAGGGAGCCGAACTGAATTACATCCTTCTGGAAAAGCTCGCCTATGCCTTACTCTGTCTACGAGAAAATACAAAATGTATTTGTAAGCCCATCAATGGGTAGTTATAATTGATCAACCATTACAGAAAAAGTCTTGCATAAGCCTAAGACGTCTGAAAGAATGTTCTGTTGGTCGATCGAACTGGGCCAATACAGACTGCAGTATAGACTGAAAACGGCAATAAAAGCCTAGGCCTTAGCTAATTTCATTTTTGAGTGTTCGTCTGGTGTTAAACCGACAGTCATAGATGCGTCTACTAACAGCGAAAAGAGTTCAGAGAAAGAGTCTTAAGCTCTTGATGTTAGCTCGACATGGGAACTATAAGTAGATGGGGTCAGTAGCACTGAGGGGAGTACAACTAGAATTGTGTTGAGAAAGAAGATGGATTTTTGCTTGAATATGCATTAAGGGTGGACTTCACCACCACTAATAACGTCGCTGAGTATGAAGCTATGATCTAAAGGTTACTCATTGACTGTCTTCGTTTAGAAACCCTTAGAGTACACAATGATTCCCAATTAGTGGTGGGGCAGATCAAGGGAGCATTCAAAGCCAAAGAAGAGAGTATGGCCAAGTACTTGGGAAAGGTCAGAGTCATCATCTAGAGGATGAAGGACTGAGGAGTCAATATGCAATTTTGTAAGATTCCTCGAATAGATAACTGTCGAGTAGACAGTCTTAGCAAGCTAGCAGCCACTCATCCCGCCGAGCTACCTCGAAGAATCTTCATAGGATCCTTAACCTTTCCGAGCATACAAGAAAGTGAGCAGGTGATGGAAGTAGACGAAGAACCCTGTTGGATAGATCCCTTTAAAGCCTATTTAGAAAGGGGTGAATTGCCTGAAGATTAGAAAGAGGCAAAGAAGGTCAGACAAAAAAGTACTTATTTCTCTTTGCACAACGACATTCTCTACAAGCAAGCTTACTCCCTACCCTGGCTAAGATGTCTAAGGCCCAGAGAAGCGGAATACATTTTAAGGGAGATTCATGAGGGGTCCTGCGGAATGCATTTTGGAGGAAAGGCCTTGGCAGCTAAAGTTATTAGACAAGGGTACTTTTGGCCTCAAATGAAGAAAGATGCCATGAAGTTGGTCAAAAAATGTCCTGCTTGCCAGAAATTTGGTAGTAGCAAGAATGTCTCAGCAGCCGAACAAGTCCCCATTCATGGTCCTTAGCCTTTCGTGAAGTGGGGTATGAATATTGTTGGGCCTTTTTCAATGGCTTCGGAATAAAGAAAATTTCTCCTAGTGGCGGTAGAGTACTTTACGAAGTGGGTGGAATTTGTACCTCTAGCCACCATCACAGCTGACAAAGTAATTAATTTCCTCTAGAGGAATGTAATTTGTAGGTTCGGAGTTCCTTATCAGTTTGTCAGTGATAATGGGAATCAGTTCGACAATGCAAAAATCAAGGCCTTTTGCGCAGGACTTAATATCCACCAGTACTTCTCATCTGTATCTCATCCACAATCAAATGACCAAGCTAAAGTGACAAACATAACCATTTTGCAAGGCCTTAAGAGACAACTAGATAGGTATGGAAGAAATTGGACAGACGAGTTGTATCATGTCCTATGGGCCTATAAAACCACCCCAAGAGAGTTAACTGGAGAAACTCCATTCAACTTGACCTATGGAATAGAAGTAGACATCCCTATCAACATAAGAATGCCGAGTGGAAGAGTAAACTTCTGTGGAGAGGAATAGAATGAACAGGTGAGAAGGGTGGACTTGGATCTCCTAGAAGAATTAAGAGACCAAGTGAGCATTCGATTGGCAGCTTACAAGCACAAGGCAGCCAATTATTTCAATAAAAAAGTAAAAAGTTGAGTGTTTGCAGAAGGGGACTTGATCATGAGATATCTCGAAGCTACAGGGAAAAAAGAAGGTACTGGAAACCTTACCACAACATGGGAGGGTCCATTGAAGGTGCAAAAGGTCATCGGTCCTGCTACATATAAGCTTGTAACAATGGAAGGTAGTGAAATTCCCCACACTTGGAATATTCAGCATCTCAAGATGTACTACCAGTAAAGAAATTAATGAAAGAACGAATTCCTCATCTCATACAATTTTTGTGTATTGAAAAGAAGAAGCCCTGCGCTGGTCAAGTACCTAAGCCCTCCAAGTGAGGCAAAAGCCCTTACTAAAGTAAGGCACGAAGCCCTATGTTGGTCAAGAACTTAAGCCCTCCAAGCGAGGAAAAATCCCTTCAAGAAAAGGCAAAAGCCCTTACCAAAGTAAGACATGAAGCCCTACACTGGTCAGGCACCTAAGCCCTCCAAATGAGGCAAAAGCCCTTACCAAAGTAAGGCACGAAGCCCTGCGCTGGTCAGGCACCTAAGCCCTCCAAGCGAGGCAAAAACCATTACTAAAGTAAGGCATGAAGCCCTGCACTAGTCAAGCACTTAAGTCCTCTAAGTAAGGCAAAATCCCTCTAGGTGAGGCAAAAACCCTTACTAAGATGAGGCACGAAGCCTTGCACAGGCAGGCCCTCACCAAAGTAAAGCATAAAGTCCTAGTTTGATTGACATCAAAACCTAGCTAAAGCTGGATAGTTAACCTCACTAAGTTGAAACATAAACGCTCTGAGCGAATACATAAAATCAACCAATAAAGCCAAAGAAAACCTACAAAGCTCACTAAGACAAAGAGTTCTATTCTTTAATGGGGGAAGAGAGATAGTTCAATATAGCAACTAAAGAAGTTCGCAGAGGCATAAGTAATTGAGGACTTTTGACCTAAAAGGAAATTCTCTCAAACTCTCCACAGAAGCTACGTGGCTACAAAAAAGCAGTTTAGCTATAAAGTAATTTGGCAAGAACATAAGCAAAATAAAGGCAAGTATTCAAAAATTGTACACATTATCAGAATAGTCACTTGAAAATAAAACTCATTTCATTATAAAAGAAAATGTGTAAATATTCAATGTATCTTTGTACCATGTACAATCATCAAATGTATCTTTACATTTCAAAAAAAAAAAAAAAAGAGGAAGAAAAGCAAAGAGAAAAGAAAATTCTAGGGCTTCGCTGGTTCAAGAGGAGGAACAGTTTAAGGAACTTGGGAAGGTCCACTTGAAGACTCAGGAGCCAAAATTTGAGAAGACCCACTTGTTGGTTCATGAGGAGGAACAATTGCAAAATTTGAGGCACTAGGAAGAGTTACAGCGAACTCTGACTCGTCAGGCATGGGAGGAAGGGGCTTCACTTTTCTCTTTGGAACTGCAGCCACGACCCTAGGAAAGTGCTTCGCTGCATCGTCAAGCTCCCTGTTGTAATAATCAAATGCTTAGGTCATTCCTTGAATAGCCACTCGTGTTCGATAGCTATCAGATTTTATGAAGTTGGTGATAGCCATGTTACGAGTTGCTTCAGCTTCTTGATAGTGGCGCTCAGCTAGCCTGATCCTCAATAAGGCAGATGCATAATTGTCATTCTTAGTGTTGAGATCTCTCTTCGTCAGCCGAAGATCTTCCTTCAGATTATCTACCTCATCAACATCATCCTGAAGCCAGTTTACCTTCTTCTCCAACTCCTCCACCTTTTTCTCAGCCCCAGTCAAAGAAGTCTGAAGTTCCTCAATTTTCTTGTTCCTGTTATCCAAAGATTGTTGGAGAGAAAATACTGTTGCCTTAGTATACTTGGTAACCTTTTCTAGCTCCTCTTCAGAATGTTTGAACCTTTCTTCCTAGTGCAAGCAGTTCTCTTTCAGTGAAGCATTTTCTGCTTGCAGCTTTTCCAATTCCTCTGAGTGAACCTGATTCTACTTCTATTCATCCAGTTGCTCTTAAAGTCGCTCTAGATCAACTTGTTGCTTGAGTATTATCTTTTTATATGCTAAAGCATTGTCACAAGTCTCAATGTAGTACTCGTCATAAGCATCGAAGAACTCCAAGATAACCGCCCTAGTCCTCATAGTCTACAAAAAAAAGCAACAACAATCAAAACCTCATAAATTCATGATAAGGATGCTTAGGAAGAATAAGAATGAAGAAATGAAAGATTAGCTCACCTCATAACCTTTCCACATCTTGCTTTCAATTAGTTCCCTGGTAGGGGTTATCGTGTGGCCAGAAGGTTCAAGGAAAGGCCAAAGTGCAAGGCCAAGATTGGTTGCGAACTCCACAGAGTTGTCAGCCTCCCTGAACTTCGCAATGCCACACATCCCATCGAAGAGGGCCGTAGCTCGAGAGTTTAGGAGCCTAGGCCTCACAGGTGGAGGTTCGTTGATAAAGGATGGGTCAGTAGACACCTGCCTCATGTGACTTGGACCTGCTGCAGGGATGCCCATCAGAGTGGAAAGAGGTCGATGAATCCATGACTTTGACCCATCAGCATTGGTCTCCCTCTTTCCTATGTAAGTGAAGTTGGGAAGAGGATAATGAGGATACCTAGGCTTCTTGTTGGCCCCTCCTTCAGCTGCCTCAGTGTTGAGCTTGTTCGCCACTGTGGATGGCTGATTTTGAGCAGCACTAACATCATGTTGGCCATCCACCCTTTGCCTTTTAGCAAGAGGAGCGTCGACATCGACCGTTAACTCATCACGAAGCCTAGGGTTTAGAAAATCCTCATTGGCAAGGAGTGATGAGGAAGGGGTGTGAGAAGGCTCCCCCATAGAAGCCAGGAATTCATCTAAGTCAACCTCCACCATAGGAGGAGGAACCACAGAAGCAGCTGTTACAAAAAATTCATAGACAGAATAAAACTCAGCAGGTATACCGAATGAGAAAAAATACATCAAAACACCAAAAAGTATGAGAGCATACCTATGGGATTATTGTCAGAAGGGACCTTTAGAACAGAACAAGGATCTTTGTTTGTGACCCCCCCAGTTGCTCTAACCTCTTCGGCAGAAGGGGTAACCTCTTCGCAATGTACAGTTCCTTCTGTTTGGGACTCCCTGCCACGAACTCCCCTGCTCGTAGTGGTAGAGAGTTTAGAACTCTCAATAACAGCAAGGACATACTCATCATCATCATCATCATCACTAGAGTCCACCAGTGCATAGTTCCTTAAAAGGGGAAAAGGTGGCGGTGCAGAAGACTTGGCCTGAGAACTCCTTGTGATTTTTCCTTTTTCCTTCCCAGGGACAGATGGAGCAGCCAAAGGAGTTCTATATCTCTTCGTAGCAGCAACTTCATTTATTTTAATACTCTGACTGGGCCGATGGGAATTCTTAATAGTAACTCTTGAAGCAACCCCACTTCGGCCAGCAGTCTTTTTAGTTTTTGCTGCGGGTACCTCCTTAGCAAGTGTCTTCTCAGTAGGAACCTCCTAGGCATTCGCCTCCTCGGAAAACCACCCCTCTGGGAACAAGATGAAGATCCTCTAGGTTGCAAAGCTTAAGCTCCTCGGTCACTTCGTCAAGATAAGGAAGTTGGACAGCTTGACAAGGAACCTTCGCTTGAACACCTCGGGTTAGGAGATCTATCTCCACCCGGTAATTTTCATTAGAAATTGGCACTAAAACAATAAGTAAAGAACCAAGCTACTATGAGTCGAAGATGAAAAAGGAATCACATTCCTATAATGTTTCATAAAAAGTAGCCATACCTTGAGCCTCCTCTAATGTGAGGCATGTGCTAAGATTCTTAATGTCGAAGATGGAATTTTGACGGATGATGGTCCTGACGGTGATCAATTCGTCATCGCTCATGCCCTCAGGCCAATCTGGGAGATTGCTGACAGGGTCATCAGATGGCCCGGGAACCCGAAGCCTGGTCTCTCTTTATCTTGGCCGTCTGTTTAGACAATAACGGAAAACTTGTTGCTCTAACTAGCAACTTTGTTTTCCTTCCCTATGAACAAGCGACGACCAAGCCTTGATGAGGTAGTGTAAGTCTCCCCTCTGTTGACTTGATGAATTTAAAGAAGACTTGAAATGTTTTCTGTAATGACTTGAATTTTTATTAATTTTAAAAATTCTTATTTTATAAGAATATATATTATATAATTACGTTTTTGTTATATTTATACGTATAATTAAAAGTAATATATATGATACTCAAAATATTTATGAAAAATTATGTATATCGATATTTTACAAAAAAAAAATAAATATTTTAAAATTTGAAATTAGTGTGATTTTGAAAGTTTATGGAAAAGTAAATAATTTATGTATTTAAGGTAAAGAAAATATTTTTTTATGAAAATATATTGCTTAAGGTTTGGTGTTAATTTAATGTTTGATAATATTATGAAATAAAAATATTTATGAAAATAATTATTGATGTTTTGATTTATTATAGTTTATTTATTAAAGAATTAATTTCAAATTTTAAGAAATATTGATTTTTATTTATGTTAAAGTTTAAAGAAGTTATTATTATTATTATTATTATTATTATTATTATTATTATTATTAT
>CATKHJ010307704.1:0-10274 GCA_949750685.1 Vernicia montana
AAAATAAATTAGGGTGGCGACTCCCGAATCCTTTTCAAAATCAAATCAATTTTTCGAGGCGATAGCCGCTTCCAATCGTGAGCACCGAAACTCGTTCCTTAACCTCCCTTAAAAATCGCTCTCGCCTTTCCTTAAGGCATTATTTTCCCCCACGAGCGAGGGGAGGGGCGTTCGGGCGAGGCCTCATAACCATCTTTCTTCTTGTAGACCTACTTGCATCATTTTCTTGTCTTTAGGCGATTTGACCAAATCCCAAGTTCTATTCTTATGAAGGGACTCCACCTCTTCCTACATAGCCACTAACCACTTAGCGGAATCATCATAAGAGATAGCTTCTGAATATGTTGAAGGATTACCAACTACATTTGTGTCTTCTACCACAGCTAATGCAAATGAGACATAATTTGTTAGTCTTTGAGGCCTCATCTTCTTTCTTGGTGGCTTATGTCTAGCAATAAAGTCTTCTTCTTCACTTTGTGGTGTTTCCTCTTCTTCAATAGAAGTAGGCATCTGAACTGGGCTTTATGGAGAGGGTTAATTCTCCACCTCAAACTCCATCTGCTTAGAAGAACTTGCAGCATCTTATCAGAAGAAACAGAAGTCTCCTTTCTAGGATGTAACATAGCAGATTCATAAAACACAACATCCCTACTTATCACAGACTTAGGTGACTTTGGATCAGGGTACCAAACCTTGTATCCATTTACACCAGTAGGGTATCTAATAAATATCCCCTTTTTAGATCTAGGCTCTAATTTGCCATCATTAACATGAACATAAACAGGACATCCAAATACTTTTAAATCAGAGTATTCAGCCGTTTACCAGACCATACCTCCTTCAGAGTCTTTAAGCCAATTGTTGTGGATAGAGAACGATTCACCAAATGACAGGCTGTAGAAGCTGCTTCTATCCAGAAGTCTTTAGATAGGCCAGAATTTAAAAATATACAACGAACTTTCTCCAAGAGGGTTCTGTTCATACGCTCTGCTACACCATTCTGTTGTGGTGTGCCTCTGATTATAAGGTTATGCACAATGCCTTTATTTTTGCAAAATTTATTAAAATCACCTTGACAGAACTCTAGACCATTGTCTGTTCTTAGTCGCTTTATTTTTCTTCCAGTCTGTTTCTCAGCCAAGGCCTTCCATTGCTTGAAGGTGGCAAACACATCATTTTTATGCTTTAGAAAATATACCCATACCTTTCTAGAATAATCATTAATAAAGGTAAGCATATATCAAGCACCACCTTTTGATGGGACACGCGCAGGCCCCCAAAGATCTAAATGAATGTAATCCAGAGTACCTTTAGTTCTGTGAACTGCAGTACTGAAACTGACTCTTTTCTGCTTGCCGAAAATGCAATGCTCACAGAAGTCTAGCTTTGATGTACTCTGACCGCAGAGAAGACCTCCTCTGCTTAACTCTGATAGACCTTTTTCACTCATATGTCACAGCCTTATACACCATAATCTGGTGACATCTGTGTATGACAAGGAAGATGTGGACACGGCTGCTGCACCTGTAACTGTAGAGCCTTTCAAAACATACAGTTTGCCTATCTTCTCAACCTTCATCATGATTAAAGAACCTTTAGCAACCTTCAAAATTCCACCTCCGCCAATAAATTTGTAGCCATTCAAATCTAGAGTACTTAAAGAGATAAGATTTCTCTTCAAGTCTGGAATATGTCGGACATCTATCAAAGTTCTGACTACTCCATCATACATCTTGATTTTAACTGTGCCTATTCCTACAACTTTACAAGTATGGTTGTTGCTCATCAATACAACTCCACTTAGCACCAATTTATATGTGGAGAGATAATCTTTATTGGAACACATATGGAATGAGCAAGCTGTATCTAAAATCCATTCATTCTGGTTCTGGCTCTATCATCACAAACCAAGAGCAGATCACATTGCTCTTGATTTTGAACAATACTGGCTTCAGCCGATTCCTCTTTCTTATGATCTTTGTTTTGTTTCTTGTTCTTCAACTTGAAGCATTCTGACTTGATATGCCCATTTTTCTTGCAATAATTACAAGTCAAATTTATGTGTCTAGATTTTGATCTAGATCTTGATTTTTAATTGTTAGAAAAATTCTTATCTGTAGACCTTCCTCTAATGAGTAAACCTTCTGCAGGACTATCATTTCTACTCATTCCAAGCTCCTTATTAATAAGCTATCTTGAGAATAGAGCTGCTTTAACATCCTCTAACTTTAGAGTTTGCTGACTGTAAATTAAAGTATCTCTAAAGTGCTTGTAGGATGGTGGTAGTGAGCGAAGCAACATAAGAGCTTGATCTTCATCATCATAAGAAATCTCCATATTTTCTAAATCCATAAGGATAGTGGAGAATTCATCAATATGAGATTTAATAGATGCACCTTTAGCCATGCTGAGTGTGTACAAACGGTGCTTTGCTATGAACTTGGTAGTGAGATTCTTTGTAACATACAAAGATTCAAACTTGTCCCATAAATCTTTGGCAGTCTTCTCTTGCATGACTTCTCACAACACTTCATTTGACAAGCATAACTGAATGGAAGCAAAGGCCTTATCATCCATCTCCTGCTTCTTCGCCTCATCCATAGTACTAGGTAATTTATCTTTACCTAGTAGTGCTTGTTACAGACCATTTTGAATCAAGATTGCACGCATCTGAACTTGCCACATGGTAAAACTCATATTGCGATCAAATTTTTCAATATCAAATTTTGTCATCGTCATGATGACCGTATATTGGAATAGTGACTGTAGTCTGTGAACAGTACACCAATTAAGTTCCCAGGAAAAAGAGGTGGGTCACAGTGGACACACTTAAATACCAAGTCTTTCCTTAGCCAGAACTTTTCCTAGATATGAACTTTCACACTACCACACTTATTTCCAGCTCGGCTCTGATACTAGTTTGTTAGAACAAATGGACAATAAAAGTAAGAGAAATAAAATAGAAACACGAAATTTACGTGGTTCGGCGTAACCCTACGTCCACGGGCGAGAGAGGAGTAAAATTCACTAATTAAAATGAAGAGTACAAATTAAATGGAGAATAACACTCAAGCCCTTGAATCCAAATACACCCAATAAACTCCCCTCTCTAAATGTACTAACAAAATAATGAAGGAATTACAAATATTATTTTGTTGGACCTAAATGAGAGACTAAAGCTTACAAAGGACCTCTTAAGAAATTTGCCAAAGAATCACTCACTTTTACTCATGCACACACTCACTCTTTCTAAATTTATTTCTGATGCCTTTGCCAATAACTTATTGCACCTATTTATAGTGCACTTCAAGTGCCAATAAGTGGACATGAATTCTCTACATTTATGTCCTTAAAAGCTCCACGATTTTTTCCATCTAGCCAAAGGAAAAACTTGGCTATAAATCACTTAAGTAGATGAAGAGATATTTCTAGATAATAATGTGTAACATGTGAATGATAAAAAAAAAATGGACTTGGGCCATTAGGCTAAATTCAAGACAACTTTACAAGAAATTACCTGGTGTACTATTCACAAACTACAGTCACTGTTCTAGTATACGGTCATCATGATGACGACAAAATTTGATATTGAGAAATTTGATCGCAATATGAGTTTCACCATGTGGCAAGTCAAAATGCATGCAATCTTGATTCAAAATGGTTTGCATCAAGCACTACTAGGTAAAGATAAATTACCTAGTACTATGGATGAGGCAAAGAAGCAGGAGATGGATGATAAGGCCCTTGCTTCCATTCAATTATGCTTGTCAAATGAAGTATTGCGAGAAGTCATGCAAGAGAAGACTGCCAAAGATTTATGGGACAAACTTGAATCTTTGTATGTTACAAAAAATCTCACCAACAAGTTGGTAGCAAAACATCGTCTATACACACTCAGTATGGCCGAAGGTGCACCTATCAAATCTCATATTGATGAATTCTCCACTATCCTTATGGATTTAGAAAATATGGAGATTTCTTATGATGATGAAGATCAAGCTCTTATGTTGCTTTGCTCACTACCTCCATCCTACAAGTACTTTAGAGATACTTTAATTTATAGTCGGCAAACTCTAAAGTTAGAAGATGTTAAAGCAGCTCTATTCTCAAAAGAGCTTATTGATAAAAAGCTTGGAACAAGTAGAAATGACAGTCTGGCAGAAGGTTTACTCATTAGAGGAAGGCCTATAGATAAGAATTCTCCTAGCAATCAAAAATCAAGGTCTAGATTAAAGTCTAGACACAAAAATTTGACTTGTAATTATTGCAAGAAAAAGGGGCATATTAAGTAGAATGCTTCAAGTTGAAGAACAAGCAACAGAACAAAGATCAGAAGAAAGAGGAACCTGCTGAAGCCAGTATTGTTCAAAATCAAAAGCAATATGATATGCTCTTGGTCTGTGATGATGGAGCTAAAACCAGAAATGAATGGATTCTGGGTACAGCTTGCTCATTCCATATGTGTCCCATCAAAGATTATTTCTCCACATATGAATCGGTGCAAAGTGTAGTTGTATTGATGGGCAACAACCATGCTTGTAAAGTTGCTAGAATAGGCACAGTTAAAATCAAGATGTATGATGGAGTAGTCAGAACTTTGATAGATGTTCGGCATATTCCATACCTGAAGAGAAATCTTATCTCTTTAAGTACTCTAGATTCAAATGGCTATAAATTTACTAGCGGAGGTGGAATTTTGAAGGTTGCTAAAGGTTTTTTATTCGTGATGAAGGCTGACAAGATTGGCAAACTGTATATCTTGAAAGGCTCTACAGTTACTGGTGCTGCAGCCGTGTCCACATCTTCCTTGTCAGACTCAAATGTCACCAGATTATGGCATATGAGGCTGGGACATATGAGTGAAAGAGGTCTGTCTGAGTTAAGAAAATGAGGTCTTCTCTGCGGTCAGAGTACATCAAAGCTAGACTTCTGTGAACATTGCATTTTTGGCAAACAGAAAAGAGCCAGTTTCAGTACTGCAGTTCATAGAACTAAATGTACTCTGGATTACATTCATTCATATCTTTGGGGGCATGCTCGTATCCCATCAAAAGGTGGTGCTCGATATATGCTTACCTTCATTGATGATTATTTAGAAAGGTATGGGTATATTTCCTAAAGTATAAAAAAGATGTGTTTGCCTCCTTTAAGCAATGGAAGGCCTTGGTTGAGAAACAGACTGGAAGAAAAATAAAGTGACTCAGAATAAATAATGGTTTAGAGTTCTATCAAGGTGATTTTAATGAATTCTGCAAAAATGAAGGCATTATGCATCACCTTACAGTCAGAGGCACACCACAACAGAATGGTGTGGTAGAGTGTATGAACAGAACGCTTTTGGAGAATGTCCGCTATATGTTATCAAATTCTGGCCTATCTAAAGACTTCTGGGCAGAAGCAGCTTCTACAGCTTGTCATTTGGTGAATCGTTCTTCATCAACAGCAATTGGCTTAAAGACTCCGGAGGAGGTATGGTCTAGTAAACTGGCTGAATATTCTGATTTAAAGGTATTTAGGTGTCCTGCTTATGCACATGTTAATGATGAAAAATTAGAGCCACGATCCAAAAGGTGCATATTTATTGGTTATCCTTCTGGTGTAAAAGGATATAGATTGTGTTTTATGAATCTGCTATGTTACATCCCGTAAAGGAGACTTCTGCCAGAAAAGAGACTTTTGTTTCTCCTGATACAAATGTTGCAAGTTCTTCTAAGTGGGTGGAGTTTGAGGTGGAGAATGAACCCTCTCCACAAAACCCAGTTTAGAACCCAACCTCTATTGAAAAAGAGGAAACACCACAAAGTGAAGAAAAAGACTCTATTGCTAGACATAAGCCACCAAGAAAGAAGATGAGGCCTTAAAGACTAGCAGATTATGTCTCATTTGCACTAGCTATGACAGAAGACACAAATGCAGTTGGTGATCCTTCAACATATTCAGAGGCTATCTCTTGTAATGATTCTGCTAAGTGGTTAGTGGCTATACAAGAAGAGGTGGAGTCCCTTCACAAAAATAGAACTAGGAATTTGGTCAAACCGCCTAAAGACAAGAAAATTATTGGATGCAAGTGGGTCTTCAAGAAGAAAGATGGTATTCTAGGTGTTGAAGATGCCAAGTACAAGGCATACCATCTAGGTGTTGAAGATGCCAAGTACAAGGCACGGTTGGTTGCAAAGGGCTACAGTCAGGTACATAGAGTTGACTTTAATGATGTGTTCTCACCTATTGTTAAACATAGCTTTATTCGTGTCTTGCTTGATTTGGTTGCTATGCATAATTTGGAGTTGAAACAACTGGATGTTAAGACCGCCTTCTTGCATGGAGAGCTTGAGGAGACAATCTATATGCAACAACCTGAAGGCTTTGAGATCGAAGGTAAGAAAGATCATGTTTGTTTGTTGAAGAAATCATTGTATGGTCTAAAACAATCTCCTCAATAGTGGTACAAGTGGTTTGATTCTTTTATGGTTGGCCACGGGTATTTTAGGAGCCAATATGATAGCTGTGTGTATTTCAAAAAACTTGCAGATGGCTCATTTGTGTATTTGCTGCTTATGTTGATGATATGCTAATTGCAGCCAAGGATATGTCTGAGATCAACAAATTAAAATCAGAATTGAGTTGTGAATTTGAAATGAAAGATTTGGGAGCAGCCAAGAAAATTCTTGGTATGGAGATTCAAAGAGACAGAATTACAGGAAAACTTTATCTTACTCAGAAGAGTTTTGTTGAAAAAGTTTTGGAGCGTTTTGGTATGAAGAATGCTAAACATGTAAGTACTTCACTTGCTGCTCATTTTAGACTTTCTGCTGCTATGTCACCACAGTCAGAGAATGATAATGAGTACATGTCACATGTTCCCTACTCCAGTGTTGTTGGTAGTCTTATGTATGCTTTGGTATGTAGTTATCCTGATATTTCACATGCAGTCAGTGTTGTCAGTAGATATATGTCTAATCCCAGTAAAGAACACTGGCAAGCAGTGAAATGGATTCTAAGATATATGTGGGGCACTGCTGATTCTTGTTTGGAATTCGGAAGGAGTAAAGGAAATTTGGTTGGTTAAGTTGATTCAGACTATGCAGGTGATCTCGACAGGTGGAGATCCATTATTGGCTATGTATTTACTCTTGGTGATATTGCTATCAATTGAAAAGCTACTTTACAGTCTACAGTAGCATTATCCACTACAGAGGTAGAGTACATGGCAGTTGTCGAGGCTATTAAAGAAGCCATTTGGTTAAGAGGTTTGTTTGGTGAGCTCAGTTCGGATCAAAAGGTGATTTTCGTCCACTGTGATAGTCAGAGTGCTATTCACTTGACAAAAGATCAGATGTTTCATGAGTGGACGAAACACATTGATGTGAAGTATCATTTTGTTCGTGATATTATCTCTCAGGGTAATATTTCTGTTAAGAAAATTGATACTGCAGACAATCCAGCTGATATGTTTACAAAACCTCTATCAGTGAGCAAGTTCAAGCACTGTTTGGACTTGATTGGTGTTTCTCATGTTTGAGTTGCCCTAACGGGCTTAAGTGCAGAAGGTGGAGTATAATTCACTATTTTGTGCATTGAGGAAGAAAATTCAAGTCAAGGTGGAGATTTGTAAAGTTGTCTTGAATTTAGCCCAAATGGCCCAAATCCATATTTTTTCTTATCATTCACATGTTACACATTATTGTCTAGAAATATCTCTTCATCTACTTAAGTGATCTATAGCCAAGTTTTTCCTTTGGCTAGATGGACAAAATCGTGGAGCTTTTAAGGACATAAATGTGGAGAATTCATGTCCACTTATTGGTACTTGAAGTGCACTATAAATAGGTGCAATACATTATTGGCAAAGGCATCAAAAATCAATTTAGAAAGAGTGAGTTTGTGCATGAGTAAAAGTGAGTGATTCTTTGGCAAATTTCTTAACAGGTCCTTTGTAAGCTTTAGTCTCTCATTTAGGTCTAATAAAATAATATTTGTAATTCCTTCATTATTTTGTTAGTACATTTAGAGAGGTGAGTTTATTGGATGTATTTGGGTTCAAGGGCTTGATTTTTATTCTCCATTTAATTTGTACTCTTCATTTTAATTAGTGGATTTTACTCCTCTCTCGCCAGTGGACGTAGGCTTACGCCGAACCACGTAAATTATATATTTCTATTTTATTTCTCTTACTTTTATCTTCCATTTGTTCTAACACAAATTCATTCAGTCTATATGAAAATGTAAGAGTTGATTTGAGCTCCAATCTCTTCTATGGATCTATTCCTCTTGTAAATGGTGGAATCGAATTACTATATCTTTCCAATAACCGATTTTCTGGTCCTATCCCAGACAAAATCGAGAATATCGTGCCAACATTGGAAGTGCTTTTGCTTTCAAGAAATCTACTAACTGGTGCAATCCCATCCTCCATTGCACTGATGTCATTTCTTATGGTCATTGATCTTTCAAGGAATAACTTTACAGTAGGCATTCCTTTAAGCATTGGGAATTGTTCT
The DNA here is from genome assembly GCA_949750685.1 of Vernicia montana. Taxonomy (NCBI): domain Eukaryota; kingdom Viridiplantae; phylum Streptophyta; class Magnoliopsida; order Malpighiales; family Euphorbiaceae; genus Vernicia; species Vernicia montana. Next base: position 8,499 of record CATKHJ010307704.1, read on the forward strand.
TTACTTGCTGCTCTAGACCTTCAAAACAACAATTTCTTTGGTGAGGTTCCAGTATCTGTAAGTCAATTAACTTTACTTCAATTACTTCATCTAGGCAATAATAGATTCTCAGGTGAAATCCCATCAAATCTCCATAATTTGTCAAGTTTGGGAACTCTAGACCTCAGAAACAACAGGTTAACAGGAAATATTCCACCTTGGATTAAAGAAGCTTTTGCACATCTCATAATACTTGTCTTGAGGTCAAATAACTTCTTTGGAGAACTTCCTTCAACACTTTCAAATTTGAGTCGCTTGCAAGTTCTGGACCTGGCAGAAAACAAGTTAAATGGCACCATTCCTGCTACACTTGGTGATCTTAAAGCTATGGCACAAATGCAAAAATTAAATAGTTATTGGGGATATATTTCAATGTATCTTGGTCATGTTTATTACCAAGAAAACATAGTCTTGAACATGAATGGCCAAGGTCGAGAATACACAAAGACTCTTTCACTTCTAACAAGTATAGACCTTTCTGGAAATAATTTGTGTGGAGTGCTTCCTAAAGAAATAACCAAATTAGTTGGTTTGCTGGTTTTTGTTGGACATTTTTCAAAATGTCACTTATCACACATTATTTTTAGATGGAATTTTTAAAGGCTTTATATTGCCTTTTACTTATTCTAGTGTCAAATGGCCTAACAAGAGTTATGCTATCATGCATCGCACGAGCGCGCGCGCGGCGTATATGACGCATTTTAGGCTCTTTTATAGGCGCACTTGGCACTTAGACACGTGGCACGTGCAGTGCAGTAAAATTGATTTATTTTTATTTTGTTTTTACTTCTGATAATTTATTTGATATAATTTAAATTTAATTATTATCTGATTAGATTCGGTAAATATTTGATAAATATTTTCTAATATAATCCTATCACATCTGTTAACCTAACTGATTGTATTCTATCTCTATCTCTTAATTTTTTATATTTACAGATCATTGGGTTAGGTTTTCTGCAGAACCAAAAACCCCATCTATTGTTCAGTACTGAATTTCATGTATAGCTGCCAGTACTGATATCGCCTCCTGCAAGGTGCTATCAGTAGCTTCATTGTATCCTGAAGGGTTTGCTGTACTCATAGCAATTTAAAGAGCAAATAAACCTTTAGGAAAGTGGCAGGAAGATACACGCCTTGAAGCCTTGTTAAATTCTCTGTTTTATTAACAATCTAAAGGTTTATTTTCTGTTACTGCAACAATGGCTTCATTGAGGGAACTGACAACCAACATCAGCAAGCTGGAGCGATTTGATGGTGGGAATTTCCTGAGGTGGCAGAAACGTGTTCACTTCCTGCTGGTTTCAATTCAAGTGGCGTATGTGTTGAACACTCTAAGGCCAGAAGAGGAAGAAAATGAATCTGTAGCTCAGATAAGAAAGAGGCATAAATGGGAAACTGATGATGAATTGAGCAGGGGTCATATCCTCAATACCATGTGTGACTCGTTGTTTGATATCTACCATCCAGTCAAAATAGCAAAGGAACTGTGGGACAAACTGGAGGCTAGGTACATGCAAGAGGATGCAACCAGTAAGAAATTCTTGGTTTCTAGATTTACTAATTATAAAATGGATGATAATAGACCTCTGATGGAACAATTTGCTAAAATTGAACGAATCCTTAATCACTTTACACAGCACCAAATGCACATGGATGATTGCATTATAGTTTCTTCCATTATTGATAAATTGCCCCCTTCCTGGAAAGATTTTAAAAGAACTCTGAAACATGAAA
>CATKHJ010307721.1:0-19253 GCA_949750685.1 Vernicia montana
TATGCTTTCACAATAAATACATCTTTTTATAATATCGGAGGAGGAAGAATCCATTTGGAACCCCCAATATGGCTAAGTGAGAGAAAGGGTTTTGCTTCTACATCTGTAAGTTGCTTGCTGAATTTAACACGCTTACTCGGATTAGAGCCCGGCCCAGAACATTTGTATTCTCTGAATAACACTTTTCTGCAATTTCACATAGTTAGTAATAAGTCTTTAAAGTTTAGAAGCTATCTTAGGTGAACAAAATAAAGATAATTTGTTTTTTATTGAACAAAAGTCAAAGATTAAATTGTGTACCATTCACGTTCAAGATGGGAATTATTTGACCATCCAATCTAGTTCACAACTGCACCTATATTAGTATAAGCAAATACCAAGGCATTTTCATCCATGGTCGCCCCAAGTATGCACCTTTCACATTTCCAGTTATAGTGCAATGTATAAATGAAAATCCAGTGTCCTCTGAAGGATGATTTCTTCCTTGTGTTGTTATCACTGTCATTCCCCCACTTTATTATTTGCTATTTGGATGGTCATTCCCTTTTGCAGACAAAAAGCAGTAAAGTGAAGAAAATCGAGAAAAATACAAAGAGAGTTCGGTTTTCTAACAAGGTTGTGGTATGTGAAATTTTGAAGCAGAGTGCTAATTCCACCTCAGCGGAAAAGGGGATGTGCTGTAAATTGATTCTTAAGAAGACCGTTAAACCTCATAGTGTAGATGACTCTTGCTCGAGGGGGAGCATGAAGAGACCCATATTCATGGGAAAGACTGACAAAGTTGCAGTCATGGTGAAGCCCTCTATGTTATCGTGAGGGGGAAATTTGTCGAATGGATCCCTCCAACATGGAGGGCCCACCTATAACAAAGAAAAAAAAAGAAAAAAAAGAGGGTGAAGAAGTAGTTGCATGAAGCCAATTCCAAATGGAATTAGCTTCTTCCAACAGTTCCATGAATTTGCTTATAAATAGGCAAATTCATGCAGCAACAATAGAGATATACAGAAAAATCACAAAATAAAGAGAGAATTTTGTGTGAGTGAGAGGGTTTTGATAATTTTTGTCCGTCCAAAAATTATCCTACATTTCTTTAATCTTTGTTCACTGTGAGAAATGGTGTACTGAGTTATTGTGTGTTGTGTGAGAGAGGGTTTACAATTTTGTTCGTCCAAAAATTGTACCGTGTAACTATAAGAGTTATAGTGAATTATCCCTTGTGAATCGTGGATGTAGGTTTATTGAGAAATCGAACCATGTAAAATTCTTATTGTCTTTGCTGTGGGTTATTTATTAATTTCTGTTTTCGCTGTGCGTGTGAAATATCTCATGAAATTCCCAACACTTTATTCTTGATGATATTTGTAGTTTGATTTCTCAAGAGGTCTCTCTAAGCCTTGTGCGTCGAGCTGCTAATGGAGTGGCTCATTCTCTTGCAATTAGGGTCGGAGTCAGAAGTTCAAAAGAGAGGGGTCAAAAAAAAAATTAAGTTGGGAGGAACTATAATGAAAAATCTAAAATACATATATAAAATTTTAAAAATTTTGAAAGTTGATGACCCAAAAATAAACAAAAAAAATCCAAAATTATGGGGGAAATTTTTAAAATATTTTGAAGTTATATAGAAAAAATTGAAAATTTTAAAAGTAGGGAGGGCCAAACTGAAAAAAAAAAAATATCTAAAATTATATAGGTAAAATTTTAAAAATTTTAAGAGTTGGGGAACCAAACTAAGTATATTTATATAAGTAAAATTTTAAAAGTTGGGGCCAGCCCCTCCACCCACTACCTGCCTCCGTCCCCGCTGGTAGTAGCAGTAGGTGCTCTGTGTGTGCCTTAGAGGCTCAACTGTTTGATATTCAATTTTCTCATGAATGAAAGTTTGTTTTACTCCTTAAAAAAAAAAATTTCAGGGGCCGGAATTAGTATACTATTAAAAGTATTTCTTTTTAACCATTGGGACCAATTGGGTTACATGTTAAAAGATAAAAATTTGATATTAATAAAAATTAACAATACCACCATTTGATATATAAAATACTCGACAACTAAAACTTTTTAATCCTTCTATTATATTATATATACTATTTATCAGTATTATCAACATGCTGTTAACATTTAGTAATATTATTTGTTGTGGAATCAGGACCGGATTAGAGTAAGATCACAGCTAATAATTTGAGAAAATAATGAAAATAATTTGGACACATAGATTTTACGTGGAAAACTCCCAAACAAATTAGGGTAAAAACCACAGGCAATGATAGAAGATTTTTCACTATGAGAAAATAGGAATTACAATAGTACAAGGAGAAAATAATTTAAATTCTCTCTTAACAATTTCTTTCTCTCTAACTCTCTATTTTTTTTTCTAGTTTTAGGATGCCTTAAACTACAAATTCAAGGCCTATTTATAGAGATCCCAAGCACAATTTTGTGGTCATTAAGCTAAGTGAAAACTTGTAGTTGCATGCAAAACACATCATGAACATATTGTCCATACAATTTGCTTGGCCAACTTTTGTCCAACAACATAGTGAATTATTGTTGGGCTACTAACAATCTCTCACTTGAAGATTTGATTGAGGATCAATCAATCTTCACACCATTCTTTCTTCCTTGCCATTCATGTTGCTTATATTTCTGCTAGGCCAGTAGAGGATCAACACCACATAAACTTGTCAGTATTGACTGCATTTGTCATGAAATCTGCTAGGTTGTCTTTAGTGTGAATTTTCTGCATATCCACTGTTCTTTCTTCTACTTTCTCACTAACGAAGTGGTACTGTACTCTGATGTGCATGGTTTTTGAATGAAATGTTGGATTCCTTGTAAGATGCAGGGCTCTCTGACTGTCACAAAATAGAGAAACCTTCTCTTGTTCATGCCCGAGTTCTTCCAATACCATTTTCAACCATACTGCTTCTTTACTAGCTTGTGTAGCTGCTACATATTCTGCTTCTGTTATTGACATAGCCACAACTGACTGCAGTTTTGAAACCCAGCTTACAGATTCACTAGCAAGAACAAACACATATCCAGTGGTGGATTTGCTTTTGTCAAGATCATCTGCATAATCTGAGTCAACATATCCTCTGACAATAAAGTTTAATCCTCCATAACACAATGCAATATTTGTGGTCCCTTTAATGTATCTAAAGACCTTTTTCACAGCATTCCAATGCTCTCTACCAGGATTCGCCATGTACCGACTAATCACTCCCACTGCATATGCAATGTCTAGTCTTGTACAGATCATAGCAAACATTAAACTCCCTACTGCTGATGCATACGATACTTGAGACATCTTCATCCTCTCTGCTTCACTGCTAGGACTCATACTTGAGGATAACTTGAAATTAACAGGAAGTGTGGTAGAAATTGGCTTACAGTCTTGCATGTTAAAGCGCCGCAAGACTTTCTTCAAATAATTTTTTTGAGATAGCCAAATCTTCCTGTTATTTCTATCTCGGTGAATTTGCATCCCTAGAATCTTATTTGCTGGTCCCAAGTCCTTCATTTCAAACTCCCTAGCAAACTGAGCCTTCAATTCTTTGATCTGATCTTTGTTGAGGCCTACTACCAACATGTCATCTACATACAATAGCAAAATGATGAAATTATTTTCACCAAACCTCTTGAAATATGCATAAGGGTCTGAATTAAGTCTGTTGTATCCAAGGCACATGATGAAGGAATCAAATCTCTTATACCAACACCTCGGCGTCTGTTTGAGATCTTACAGAGATTTGTTCAACCTGCAAACCAAGTTTTCTTTTCCATTTTCTTCAAAACCCTCTGGTTGGAGCATCTAAATTTCTTCTTTAAGATCTCTATGAAGAAAAGAAATTTTCACATCTAACTACTCAAGATGTAGGTCAAATGTAGCATATATTGCCAGAACTACTCTGACTGTTGTAATTCGAACCACCAGGGAAAATATCTCATTAAATTCAATGCCTTCTTTCTGAGTATATCCTTTTACCACCAATCTTGCACGATACCGCTCCACTTGATCATCACTGTTATGTTTGATCTTATACACCCATTTGTTACCAATAGGCTTTCTTCCCTGTGGTAACGGCATAAGCTCCCAAGTTTTATTTTTATGAAGAGCTTCAATTTCTTCCTACATTACTGCCATCCACTGAGATGCATCTAAACTGTTCATTGCTTCTTGGAGAGTTGATGGCTCCTCATCCTCAGTTAAAAGACAATATGCAACATTGCTCCCCATAAAATAGTCTTCGTGCCAGGTTGGTGACTTTCTCACACGTTTTTCTAGTAACTCAGACATAACTGGTTCTTGTTCCTCGTGCTCTGGTCCTACTTCAAAAGAATCCTTTTGTTCAGACTCTTTTTTCACTTGTACCACTATAGTCTCTGACTTTTCTTTCACAGTGCTATCATCATCTTGTTCTTTCTGTAGTTTATCTTCTATGAAGATAACATCCTTGCTGACAATAACCTTGCGAGCAGTGGGATCCCACAGGCGATACCCCTTTACTCCGTCAGCATACCCTAAGAATAGGCATTTCCTAGATTTTGGATCAAGCTTTGTAGTTTCTTGGGCATTATACGTCACGTACACTGGACTTCCAAATATATGGAGGTTTGAATAATCAGTCGGCTTCCCAGTCCACATCTCCATCAGTTTCTTCAACTCAATTGTCGTTGATGGAGCCCGATTTATCACATAATAGACGGTGTTGACTACTTTCGCCGAGAATGATTTTTCTAAGCCTGCAGCTCCCAACATTGCTCTTGTTCTTTCTAACAAGGTTTTGTTCATCCGCTCTGCCACTCCATTTTGTTGAGAAGTGTATGCGGTAGTGAACTATCTTTTGATGCCTTCCTGATTACAAAATTCAGCAAACTCATTACTTGTGTATTCTCCTCCATTATCTATCGTCAGGGACTTGATCTTCTTTCCAGATTCAAGTTCCACCCGTGCTTTGAATACTTTGAAGACTGGAAACACATCTACCTTCCTCTTGATAGGATACACCCAACATCTCCTGGAATAATCGTCTATGAAGGACAAAGTACTTCGCTCCTCCCAAGGTTGTAATTGGTGCTTGCCATACATCAAAGTGAATCAATTCTAGATTTTCTTTACTTCTAGAACTTGATGTGTTGAACTTCAACATGTGTTGCTTACTTGTAACACAATGCTCACAAAAGGGTAAGGACGCCTTTGTGAGACCTGGAAGTAGCTTATGCTCGACAAGGATTTTCATTCCTTGCTCAGATATATGCCCAAGTTTCTGATGCCACACCTTTGTAGATCTTTCACTTGAACTACTTGAAGCAACTAATGTTTCTCCTTCCAATAAAGTCTCTCCCTGCAACATGTACAAGTTTGAAGTCACATTTTCTCCTTTCATTAGTACAAGCGCACCTCGAATCACTTTCATGATTCCTTTTTCGACTACAACTTTACAGTCAAGGTTGTCCAGTTGACCTAAAGACAGTAAGTTCTTTTTCAGGCCTTCCACATGTCACACTTGTTGAATAGTGCGGACTGTGCCATCATGAAACTTCAACTTGATGGTTCCAATACCAACAATCTTTAAGGCATAGTCATTACAACTATACACAGATCCTTCAAAGACAGGTTCATAATGATGGAACCATTCTCTACGAGTGGTCATGTGAAATGAGGCTTTAGAGTCAATGAGCCATACATCAGCAAATGTCTTTCTGCCTTCGTTAGTTGTCGCTCCTTCACAACACAAAGCATCACCTTCTCCTAAGGTAATTGCTATATTTCCTTAAGGATTGGAATTTTGCTTGTTTAAATTCTAGCAATCCTTTTTTAGATGACCTTTCTTGCCACAATGGTAGCACTTCAGGTTCTTCTTACTCTTTCATTTTGACCTACCATGATTTTGGTTCCCATTTGAGCCACATTCCATTGATCTCCCTCTCATCACTGTCAATACCTCTGCTTGCTGTGAACTGGCCAATTTGTCTTCTTTCTTTTTGCACCAATTTTCTTCTTCTAGAACAACAGCTATAACATCATCGAAGACCAGATTGTCCGCAAGAACATTATTTGTTAGATTAATGATGAGTTGATTATATGAATCTGGTAGTCTTTGGAGCAGAAGTTCAGCACACTCCAATGAATCTATTTTATACCCTAACGATGTAAGTTGAGAAAATAAAGTGTTCACAGTGTTAATGTGCTATGTCACTGAAGTAGAGTCTGACATCCGTAGAGTGTACAATTTTCTCTTAAGAAAAATTTTGTTGTGAAGTGATTTGGCCTCGTATAGTTTGGTGAGATAATCCCAATTGTCCTTTACTGTTTTATTTTGTTCTATGCTAGACAATATCTCATCTGCTAGTGCCAAATGAAGATTTGCAACAGCATTTCCGTACATCTCATTCCACTTATCATCTGTGAGTCCCGCCAACTTTTCACTGATAGCCGCAAGACAATTATCTTTTCTCAATATTACCTTCATCTTCAATTTTCATAGTGAGAAATTACTCCCTTTGAATTTCTCAATCTCAAATTTTGCCACCATTACTTCTATTATAAACTTCTTTGAGCAAATCTAGCTCCCACTATTTCATGTGAATAGTACTATATACTAGAACAGTGACTGTAGTCCGTGAACAGTACACCAGTAAGTTCCCAGGAAAGAGAGGTGGGTCACAATGGACACACTTAAATACCAAGTCTTTCCTTAGCCAGAACTTTTCCTAGACATGCACTTTCACACTACCACACTTATTTCCAGCTAGGCTCTGATATTATGAACAGTACACATATCCGTGAATAGTACCAAATTGTACAGTACCTCAGAATACTATTCACAGCAATAATTTTTTAAGAAAATTTTTTTATGATGTAGAAGATCAATTAAAACTGCAACCACAAAGCATACTCTTAATTTTAAATAAAAATTAAAATCAATAGCTCTGATATTATTTGTTGTGGAATTAGAACCGGATTAGAGTAAGATCGCAGCTAATAATTTGAGAAAATAATGAAGATAATTTGGACACACAGATTTTACGTGGAAAACCCCCAAACAAATTAGGGTAAAAACCACGGGCAATGATAGAAGAATTTTCACTATGAGAAAATAGGAATTACAATAGTACAAGGAGAAAACAATTTAAATTTTCTCTTAAGAATTTTTTTCTCTCTAACTCTCTATTTTTCTCTCTAGTTTTGGGATGCCTTGAACTACAAATTCAAGGCCTATTTATAGGGATCCAAAGCATCGTTTTGTGGTCATTAAGCCAAGTGAAAACTTGTGGTTGCATGCAAAACACATCATGGACATATTGTCCATATAATTTGCTTGGCCAACTTTTGTCCAACAACACAGTGAATTATTGTTGGGCTACTAACATTATTAACATCAGTGACGGAGCAAAAAATATTTATTAGGAGCCAAATTTCTTAGATCATAATTTATATTAAGGTATATATATAATTAAGTCAATTTTTATATATTTTAAGAAAATTTTCACCTAAAATAAAGGGGACCAAATGTAATATATACCTAAATTTTTATAATTTTACACTTAAAATTTTTTATTTTTTGGAGGTTAGAAGAGCATGGCCACCCTCGGTCCCCTAGCTCCGTCATTAATCAACATATTACTTTTTTTTTTATATAAGCAAAAGTATGCACTTGGTATTAATTAATAATTTTAACATCAAATATCAAATGATATTAAACCTAATAAAGCACATGGTACGTAACACAACATAATTCTCATAATATATAAGAAACTCAGAAATGTATATATATAGCAATTCTATAAGCGATTCAAGAATAAAATTGTAAATGATACAGGTAATAACACTCAAATATAATCAATCTCTCATACTGTTAAGAATTTAGTTGCAGAAGAATATTTATTTGAGAATAAATGGACGATAAAATGGAGAAATAAATAAAATAGTAGAGACACAGAATTTACGTGGTTCGGCGTAAGCCTACATCCACGAGCGAGAGATGAGTAAAAGCCACTAATTAAAATAAAGAGTATAAATTAAATGGAGAATAACACTCAAGCCCTTGAACCCAACTACATCTAATAAACTCACTTCTATAAATGTACCAATAAAATAATAAAGGAATTAAATAAATTTTGTTGGATCTAAATGAGAGACTAAACTCAAAGAGGAACCTTACAAGATATTTGACAAAGAAATATCTCACTCAGTTTTTACTTCTCTCACTTGCACACACTCAACGATTTTGCTTGATTTCTTTTTTTATATTCTTGAATGCCTCATCAATGCTATATATATATAGTGCTCATCAAAGTACAAAATATGGTCAAGAAAAGCTACACATTTTCGGTTCTAAAACCAAGTAAAATACTTGGTTCCAAATTAATCACATATATCATGCTTCTTAAGGAGACAATCTCATATGCTATGGTGCATAATAAGAAAGGATGAATGGGCTTGGGCCATTAAATCTTATGGGCTAGAATTCAAGACATTATTAACAAAACTCTACCTTGGCTTGAATTTCTTAAACCTTAATAACAAAATTAGTAGACGTTACTCAACCTTCTCCACTTAAGCCCCTAAAGGCATCTTAAATACAAGAAATACCAATTAAGTCCAAGCACTGCTTGAACTTATTTATTGAAAGAGATTTTGTCAACATGTCAGCCGGATTGTCTATTGTACCAATTTTCTTAACATAAATATTACCCTGAGAGATAATATCACGAACAAAATGATGCTTCACATCAATGCGTTTTGTCTGCTCATGAAACATCTGATCTTTTGTCAAGTGAATAGCATTCTGACTATCACAATAGATAAAAATCACCTTTTGATCCGAATTGAGCTCACTAAACAAACCTCTTAACCAAATGGCTTTTTTAATAGCTTCAACAATTGCCATGTACTTTGCCTCTGTAGTGGACAATGCTACTGTAGACTGTAAAATAGCTTTCCAACTAATAGCAGTATCACCAAGAGTAAATATATAGTCAGTAATGGATCTCCGCCTGTCGAGATCACTTGCATAGTCTGAATCAACATAACCAACCAAATTTCCCTTACTCTTTCTGAATTCCAAACAAGAATCAGTAGTGCCCCACAGATATCTCAAAATTCATTTCACTGCTTGCCAGTGTTCTTTACCAGGATTAGACATATATCTAATAACAACACTGACTGCATGTGCAATACCAGGACGAGTACATACCATAGCATGCATGAGACTACCAATAGCACTGGAGTAGGGAACATGTGACATGTACTCAATATCATTCTTTGACTGTGGTGACATAGCAGCAGAAAGTCTAAAATGAGCAGCAAGTGGAGTACTTACAGGTTTAGCGTTTTTCATACCAAAACGCTCCAAAACTTTTTCAACAAGACTCTTTTGAGTAAGGTAAAGTTTTCCTGTAGCTCTGTCTCTTTGAATCTCTATACTAAGAATTTTCTTGGCTACTCCTAAATCTTTCATTTCAAATTCACCACTCAATTCTGATTTTAATTGTTGATCTCAGACATATCATTCACTACAATCAGCATATCATCAACATAGAGCAGCAAATACACAAATGAGCTATCTATAAGTTTTCTGAAATACACACAACTATCATATTGGCTCCTAGAATAGCCATGTCCAACCATAAAAGAATCAAACCGCTTGTACCATTGTCGAGGAGATTGTTTCAAACTATACAATGATTTCTTCAACAAACAAATATAGTCTTTCTTGCCTTCAATCTCAAAATCCTCAGGTTGTTGCATATAGATTGTCTCCTCAAGCTCTCTATGCAAGAAGACGGTCTTAACATCCAGTTGTTCCAACTCCAAATTATGCATAGCAACCAAAGCAAGTAAAACACGAATAGAGCTATGTTTAATAATAGGTGAGAACACATCATTAAAGTCAACTCCATGTACCTGACTATAGCCCTTTGCAACCAACCGTGCCTTGTACTTGGCATCTTCAACACATGGAATACCATCTTTCTTCTTGTAGACCCACTTGCATCCAACAATTTTCTTGTCTTTAGGCTGTTTGACCAAATTCCAAGTTTTATTCTTGTGAAGGGATTCCACATCTTCCTGCATAGCCACTAACCACTTAGCAAAATCATCACAAGAGATAGCCTCTGAATATGTTGAAGGATCACCAATTGAATTTGTGTCTTCTGCCACAGCTAGTGCAAATGAGACATAATCTGCTAGTCTTTGAGGTCTCATCTTCTTTCTTGGTGGCTTATGTCTAGCAATATAGTCTTCTTCTACATTTTATGGTGTTTTCTCCTCTTTAATAAAGGTAGGGATTTGAACTGGGTTTTGTGGAGAGGATTCATTATCCACCTCAAACTCCACCTACTTAGAAGAACTTGCAGCATCTCTATTAGAAGAAATAGAAGTCTCTTTTCTGGTAGAATTCTCCTTTCCGGGATGTAACATAGCATATTCATCAAACACAACATCTCTGCTAATTATCAGTTTTGGAAACTTGGGATCAATGCACCATAATCTATATCCTTTTACACCAAAAGGATAACCAATAAATATGCACTTTTTGGATCGTGACTCTAATTTGCCATCATTAACATGTGCATAAACAGGACATCCAAATACCTTTAAATCATAATATTCAGTCGGTTTACCAGACCATACCTCCTCCGGAGTCTTTAAGCCAATTATTGTGGATGGAGAACGATTCACCAAATGATAGGCTGTAGAAGCTGCTTCTGTCCAGAAGTCTTTAGATAGGCCAGAATTTGATAACATACAGCGGACTATCTCCAAGAGCATTCTGTTCATACGCTCTGCTACACTATTCTGTTGTGGTGTGCCTTTGACTATAAGGTGACGCACAATGCCTTCATTTTTGCAGAATTCGTTAAAATCACCTTGACAGAACTCTATACCATTTTTTGTCCTAAGTCGTTTTATTTTTCTTCCAGTCTATTTCTCAACCAAGGCCTTTATTGTTTGAAGGTGGCAAACACATAATTTTTATGCTTTAGAAAATATACCCATACCTTTCTAGAATAATCATTAATGAAGGTAAGCATATATCGAGCACCACCTTTTGATGGGACACATGCAGGCCCCCAAAGATCTGAATGAATGTAATCCAGAGTACCTTTAGTTCTGTGAACTGCAGTACTAAAACTGACTTTTTTGGGCTTGCCGAAAATGCAATGCTCACAGAAGTCTAGCTTTGATGTACTCTGATCATAGAGAAGACATCTTCTCCTTAACTCTGACAGACCTCTTTCACTCATATTTCCCAGCCTCATATGTCATAATCTGGTGACATTTGAGTTTAACAAGGAAGATGTGGACACGGCTGTTGCACCTGTAATTGTAGAACCTTTCAAAATATATAATTTGCCTATCTTCTCAGCCTTCATCACGAATAAAGAACCTTTAGCAATCTTCAAAATTCCACCTCCGCCAGTAAATTTATAGCCATTCGAATCCAGAGTACTTAAAAAGATAAGATTTCTCTTCAAGTCTGGAATATGTCGGACATCTATCAATGTTCTGACTACTCCATCATACATCTTGATTTTAACTGTGCCTATTCCAACAAATTTACAAGCATGGTTGTTGCCCATCAATACAACTCCATTTTGCACCGATTTATATATCGAGAAATAATTTTTGTTGGGACGCATATGGAATGAGCAAGCTGTATCCAGAATCCATTCATTTCTGATTTTGGCTCCATTATCACAGACCAAGAGCAGATAACATTGCTCTTGATTTTGAACAACATTGACTTCAGCAGGTTCCTTTTTCTTTTGATATTTGTTTTGTTGCTTGTTCTTCAACTTGAAGCATTCTGACTTGATATGCCCCTTTTTCTTGCAATAATTGCAAGTCAAATTTCTGTGTCTAAACTTTGATCTAGACCTTGATTTTTTATTGCTAGAAGAACTCTCATTTGTAGACCTTCCTCTAACAAGTAGACCTTCTGCTGGGCTGTCATTTCTACTCATTCCAAGCTCATTGTCGATAAGCTCTTTTAAAAATAGAGCTGCTTTATCATCCTCTAACTTTAGAGTTTGTCGACTGTAAATTAAAGTATCTTTAAAGTGCTTGTAGGATGGAGGTAGTGAGCGAAGCAACATAAGAGCTTGATCTTCATCATCATAAGAAATCTCCATATTTTCTAAATCCATAAGGATAGTGGAGAATTCATCAATATGAGATTTGATAGGTGCACCTTCAGCCATGTTGAGTGTGTATAGACAGTGTTTTGCTACCAACTTGGTGGTGAGATTCTTTGTAACATACAAAGATTCAAACTTGTCCCATAAATCTTTAGCAGTCTTCTCTTGCATGACTTCTCGCAATACTTCATTTAACAAGCATAACTGAATGGAAGCAAGGGCCTTATCATCTATCTCCTACTTCTTTGCCTCATCCATAGTATTAGGTAATTTATCTTTACCTAATAGTGCTTGATGCAGACCATTTTGAATCAAGATTGCACGCATCTTGACTTGCCACATGGTGAAACTCATCTTGCGATCAAATTTCTCAATATCAAATTTTGTCGTCGTCATGATGACCGTATACTGGAACAGTGACTATAATTTGTAAACAGTACACCAAATAAGTTCTCAGGAATGAGAGGTGGGTCACAATAGACCCACTTAAATACCAAGTCTTTCCTTAACCAGAACTTTTCTAGACATGCACTTTCACACTACCACACTTATTTCCAGCTCGGCTCTAATACCAGTTTGTTAGAACAAATGGATAACAAAAGTAAGAGAAATAAAATAGAAATATGAAATTTACGTGGTTCGGCGTAAGCCTACGTCCACGGGCGAGAGATGAGTAAAATTCATTAATTAAAATGAATAGTACAAAATAAATGGAGAATAACACACTCAAGCCCTTGAACCCAAATACACCCGATAAACTCACCTCTCTAAATGTACTAACAAAATAATAAAGGAATTACAAAAAAATATTATTTTATTGGACCTAAATAAGAGACTAAACTCAAAGAAGGGACTCACAAGATATTTAACAAAGAAATATCTCACTCAATTTTTAAATGCTCTCACTTGCACACACTCCACGATTTTGCTTCTGATGATTTAAAAAAAAAAAAAAAAAACCTTACACAAGCTCTATTTATAATGTCCAAAGCTTGGCCTTCAAGTGGAAAATGTGAACAATAAGATGTTATGTGTTTTGCCCTCATCCAAATAAAATACTTAACTATAAATTTAATCACATGCATCTACCATGTGCATGAGGTATGGGCTTGGGTTGTGGGCTAAAGTTACTCTAGTAAATTAAAGACAATTATTTAACATAAATATATAATATAGGCACCAGCTGACCTTAGATTTCTTTTGTTCAATGGATGAATGGGTAATTAATCCGAAAAAAAAAACCATCACATGTGAATGCATTGTTAAGATGTTAGCATTATTAGTGAGATAAAGTATGAACTATAAAAATCTGACGTGAAACATATGATATTTATATATACCTAATTAACAATTCAAATGGGGTGGGGCATGATGCTTCGGAATTCCACATCAGTTGTGGTAAGTGTGTGGGTTATATAAATTAGTACGTCTTTATAAAATTGCTATGATTTTATGAAAGAATATGTCTTATCTCTAATTGTGTGAATAAATATTAATTAAAAAAAATAATTCAAATGTGTGATCACAGCATAACACAAGAAATCATTATTAATTTAGTGCTATTGATTACTTGCTTATGTAATTCAATAATTATACTTTCAATTTTATCAAATTAAAAATATAAATTTATAAATTAATTTCAATTGTATTAATTAAGGGATATATAGTGCTAATTATAATAATAAAACTGAAGACAAAACATGAATCTAACTAATTAAGTGACCAGCCCATCTCTTGAAACTTAGTAATTACTAAACATGTTTAGACATTTAACAAAATTAATTCTCATTCATTAAAAACTATTGAAGAATATTATTCATATTTTGTGAAATGCCATTATTAATTGAATGCTGTTAAGGTATAGGAAGCCCTATTTCTCCTAAATTAGCAAGTTATTAATTATGCTTATATTTGCAATTAATCTTAATACTATATTAATAGTATGTATAAGAACACTTCACATTTATTTGATAGTAAAATCAATTTACAAATTTATATATTAATGTAATAAAATTGAAAAATAGTATGCAAAGTGTTGGGTATATGAAATAACTATTAATTTTATCGTTGGGTATATGAAATCACTATTAATTTTAATTTATTCTTTTATGCTACTAGTAATATTTTATTATTTTTTGTTTTTCCTCTTCTATTGAGAGATCGATTAATTTTTGGATTATATTAAGTATATAGCTAGGCTATTTCTTTTCTATTGAATATGATATGAGTGTCTTTTTATTAGAAAAAAATTAATAATAATTTTAAGAGTTAGTCTCTGAATTAGCAACCGTTTGTGAAGTAAGTCAATTGATTGCTTATTGCTTGCAAAATAGCTCAATTAAGGAGTTGATCATTACAGTAAACAATTGTATAAATATGAATTTTATCAGCACATATTGTACTATATTATACATTAATTTAAGAAAAACCAATCCTTTTTAGTTTCTCTCTGCTAGGGTTTATTCCTCTTGCTTTTGCCGCTTAGATTGCTTCCTTGGGTTTCCTCCGGCAGCCATGGCTACCGGCGGGGAAACCCATTTTCTTTAGTCTTTGCATGTCCTTTAGCTAACAATAAGACCGTCCTTTGGACTCTATGGGCTAAGTTGCCTTCCAATTTTGGGAGTTTATTGCTATGTTTGTGTTTTTGTCTACCGGCGGTGATGCCATTCTTATTTACGGCCAAGTCTGGCTCTCACTCCTCCTTTTTTTTGGTGTTTGTGGAAGGAAGGTAGAAGAGGAGAAGGGGAAGAGGTGATTGGCGAGGGTGGTGCAATTTTGTGTTTTGGCTTGGGTATCTTTGCGGTTTGTGTACTTGCCCTCGTTTATGACGTCATCCCTTTCTGGCCATGGTTGATTTGGAGGCAGAAAGGTTGGATGCATATGATTGAACCAGACCCTTGGTGGTGGGTCGGCTTGCAGATCCGAAAGTACATGGTGTTGTAGGGAGGCCTTTATTCATTCCTCCAGTGCCCAGAATCAGCTTGCTACCTTTTAACACAACCGACAGTTTGCTCATCCAGATAGATGGCGCTAGGGTTCGTTGCTTCGGTAGTGGGGCTTGGTAGAGAGGATGCTGCTCAAGAGTATTATTGTAAATTCCTTGGCCAATCGGCCGTTTATTTATTGGGCTTTATGCCCAAAGTTGAAAACCCTTTGATGGGTGTATTTTTCTTGGACTTTAGGTCCATTTGTAATCTCTTGAATTGGTTTTCCTCTATTGTATTTTTTTGGGTCTAAAGCCCCATTAATATCAACAACCAACTCTTCTTTGGGCAAAAAAAAAAAATTATACATTAATTCAAATAATTTATCAGGCTAATTATTTAAATTAATCGATAAATATAGTACTAATTAAATTATTCCTTTATTTAATATAATATCACAAGACCTTCAAACACAATAGTACATATCTTACTCTAGCCATTTCAGGCATTATTTCATTAATCTTATCTATAATCAACCATGGTTACCAGGACAACTAACACTACCTATAGGCCGGGTACAAGGATTACTTGAAGTTGGAGGCACAGGTCCCCTTTGCTTCACTACTATATGCATCCTTTTTAATTTAAAATTCCCCTCAACAATTTTCTCAGAATCAAGTAACAGATTTTCGAATTCGCTCGAGGATTTATCCTTCTTTCCATTTTGTGAATTAATTTCAAGAGAATACGAGATTGATCCAGCAACAATCAAGATGATGAATAGCAATCTCAACATCAACCTGCTACATATATATGCATATATAATAACAATTAATTGTATTCAATTTTATATATGTGTGTGTGAATGAGGTTTAAACAGCAATTAAGGAGGAAAAATATAATTTGGTGTTAATTAATTGAAAAGAAGATTTAAAATTACGTACCTCTCCATGAGCAGTTGTTTATAGGTTGTTGATGCTTTGCCTTGGTCTAGCTTGTGAGTAATTGAAGTCTAGCTAGTTTACTTTACTTAAAGACAATTTATTTAAGTTCTACATCCATTTTAAAAAGATTGTCACCTTTTTTTTTTTTTTTTTTTTTTACAAAAATTAAAAATACAATAAATAAAATATTATTTTTCCTTTATACAATTGATAGTACAATAAATACACTTAAATTAAAACCAATATTACACGCGTGGGCGCCATCTTTTCTCTCAACTTTTCCTATGATTTTTTCTAAATTTTCTTATTTAAGCCATTGCCGACCAAATTAAAGTTGGCGATGGTTCTTTTTTCTTTATTTGTTTTAGTTTTTATATTCAAGAAACATATATCTCTCTAGATATGTTAATCTGTGTTTTTTTAGGTATGCATTTGGTTTTATTTTCACTGTTTTTCATTTTCTTTATGAGTTTTATTATTATTTTCATAGGATTTACTGAATTTTCTTTCATAAAAATATTATGCTCTCTTATACTTTTAAAAATCTCAGAGTTAAAATTTTTGGTTTTGAATTTGTTATTGATATTCAAGCAATCAGACTTGTTTGAAAATATGATAAAGATCAATTTGTGGCAAAAAATAATCACCAAGAGTGTGCTTCTTGCCGAATCTTCAATTTTAATGTTCTACCAATACTATTAGAGTTTATTGGAAGAAATTCAAGCCAAAATCTTATTTTGGTACTTTTTAATATATGATGTTATTATTTTATATTCAAATCAAAATATACTTTTTATTAATATGAATGGATGATTCATGTTTTCTCTAAAAAAAAAAAAAAAATACTTAAATTTGTTATTTAATACATTAAATGCATCTCAAATAATAGGGATAAAGATGAAAAATAAAATAAAAAAATAATACTAGTAATAGAAATGTGATAATCTTTTTAAGATATTCAAAAAAGAAAAAGGGAGTCAATCTTTTTAGAAGGGATGTAGTATTAATTCTTGCCTTGATTTTCATGCTTTTAGGAAGGTAGGTGGCATTAGAAAGACTTGCTAGTCCAAGTCAAGCCTCCAAATATGATTTCTTCATACACACAGTCTGTGTGTATGAATAAATCATATTTGGAGGCTTGACTATGTATCTGTGTGACACAGATATATAGTCATGCCTCCAAATATGATTGCTTTACACACACATATATTTATATATATATTAATTATCTTTGTACATTGGAGGAAACTTTTAACATACCAGTATAATGATTTAAACCTCTAATCTCATACATATACAGTGATGGATTTGAAATTGTAACTTTAGAGAGAGAGAGAAAATTATAATGAAAGTTTTAACATATATTTGTCATTTTTTTTTTTAAAAGAACATATATTTGTCATTAATTAATAATGAATACACTTAAAAATATATTTTTCCTTGTTTGAAAAGTTAAAAGGAGAAGGAAAAAAGCAAATACAATCTATGAGTTTTTAGTTGAATGATATCAAACGCGTCATCATTTCCCAAATCTCATATATCTCTTGTTTGAATTTCAGTTAAAGTAAAATAATAATAAAAAGCACATGCAATGTAAATTTCCAATTTTAGAGTAGTCTATTTGTCATATTTTATGTGGGCATGAGAGGATTCTGGCTAATATTTTCTTTCCTCCACTTATTTTTCTTCTAGCTCTCAAACAAGCGAAAATGATTTTCTTTCCTCTTTTTTTACCTCCTTGATTTTCTTTCCTTTTATTATTTTACCCCTTCCTAACATAAACTAAAATTTCTTCACATAGGTTGTTAACTAAAATTTCACTCAGAATATTTTTGAATTAATTTGCACGAATATCAAAATTATATACTATTTTCAAATAAATTTAAAAATACGCTTCCACACTTTCATACATTCATAAATTATTTCCTATATATTAGTGTCAAGAATTAAATCATGTAAAACAAGATGAAAAAAGAAATTTTGTACTTTGATAGGTAAAACATTAACAATCAATTATTGCCTCTATTTCTTTTTATTTGTCATTATAATTATATAAAAATTAAAAAAATATATTAAATAGTTTTAAATATAAAAAGAAATAATTACATATCACTAAATTATCTTTTTGAAGATGTGTGAAGGTATTGCATATTTAATGGAGAATATAGAGACAACAAGGGATAACCGGATAAGGCTGTTAAGGGATAATCAATGAATAAAATTGAAATAATAATAATAATATGCCCATTGGCTTTTAAAAGCAATAAAAAAAAATTAGAAAAAAATTTCTAAAATATTAGATAAAAACAAACAAATGTAGTAATTACTCCATCCGTTTCAAAATATTAAACGTTTTAGAGGGTTATACAAAAATTAAAAAAATTATTAAATAACTTTAATTTTAACTAAAATTGATTAATATATTTTTATTTTACTATCATTAAAACTCATCTTTTTTTTATCTCACTAAAACTCTATTAATGTGATGAGGATAAAATTGAAAAAAGAATAATAAATACTATCTAGAACTCCTAAAATGACAATTAATTTGAAAAAAAAAAATTTAAACTATTAATTTGAAAGAGATGGAGTATTTATTTATTTATTAACCAATCAATTAATTTGTCCAAACCCAAGATGAAATAAAATCATCAATCAATTAATTAAAATACTCCCTCCATGGCTCCATTCTACTATATAAGGCATTTTAGTAAAAAAAAAATTTCCACTTATAAGTCATTTTTAGATAATCAATGTATCATTAATTATTTTTTTTCCATTTTATCCTTCTAGCCTTTAATTGTTTATTGAAAATTTAAAATCTCTTTTGACTAATATTTTGCTTTTCCAAAATATGTTAATGGCAATTTATTGTACAAAGATGCATTATAAATTTACTTCAATAAGCAAAAACCTTTTTTTTTTTTTTTTACATATATCAAAGAAAATAGAGAAAGATCAAGACTCCATAGATTCCAAACCATTGCTTAACATATAAAAGAGGAAAAAAATATTGGATTTTGATTTAAATTACTCTACAAATCATGTGTTTGATTTGAACAAGCTTCCTCTTTTTCACTATCAACTTTATTTTGACAATATGTTATATCTACATTCAAATCTATTTCTAAAGGCATTTGATGTGTTTGTTTTGTACAAATTTTTTATTTGTTAATATTTAACATTCTAACAAATTGATTTATATAAAACTATTTGGTGGGAATTAAAAACATTTAGA
>CATKHJ010307953.1:0-12587 GCA_949750685.1 Vernicia montana
CATAGGATTTCTTCCTTGTTTATTCAAGTTAATGAATTCTCTCTTGGCGATCACTTACCTCCATACATAACTAGTTAGAACCATCACATGCCATATACCCATACATGAATAGCATAAGTATGTAAGCAGTAATAAATCCTAGCTACCAATGAATGAGATATAGTGTCCCTCAAGTCAAAGGACTACATGTATAATTATTACCTAGACGATGATTTATTGACAAGCAATACAACTCCATGTTATCATCATCTAACGTCACAGTTCAATCATTCATCACATGAATATCCACATATTTATATCGACAACTTTTGTCAAGCAGCATGATGCTCACTACCTCTATAACCATAAGTATCACATATTGATTATAGAATATAAATAGAGGTGACGATCTTCTCGGAATTAATAATGCTCAATCATTATTCCTATGACCATGAACATTTAAAGTATTTGTATAAGAGCAATCTGGCATCCATATTCTCAACACTTAAGAATAGATCATCTCACAAAATACTAATGGACTTCAAATATACATTTAATACAATGGAACAATTGATTTATACAAACATATATTTATTGCCATTAATTGAGATGTTGTTTTACATTTACATAAATATATATACTGCTCTAGGGCATATACTCTAACAGTCTTCTCCATAAATGATGCTACGATAGCAAAATAATACAACCTCCCCAACACTTCTCAAAAGGTCTAACCTACCATCTTTTCAAACCTAAGTCTCCTTGAAAAAATCTCATATTCCAATGGCCAAGCCCATCAACAAAACCAAAAAATTCCAAGTCTCTCAAGACTTATGATCCTTGAAAACCCAGTTCCTTTGGCAAAGCTAAAGTCGAGCCATGACACCCAAAGCCTATCATTCTCAAGTTGATTAAAAAGAGCCTGAACCAGTCAAAGCCTATCTCATGTTTCTTTAACAAATCATACCATCCCTCCAGATCCAAGCCTCCTTTCTGGAAAAATCATATCATCCCTAAAGTCCAAGTCATTTAGACAAGCAAAATCAAGGGGCAAGCCAACTAGTCAAATCACCTCCAAAAGCCATGTCCAAATGTAGACTCTTAACAGATGGGTCATACAAAGCCAACCTTCCATCTTTATCTTTGAAAAGGCCAAACCTAACCGAGCCTTTCCTACCTAAATCCTTATTCCAGACTAAATCTGAATTAGTCTTCCAAGGGCCAAATCTAATCGAGCCTTCCTTACCTAATCCTCCTCCAGGGCCAAACCTGACCAAGCCTTCCAAAGGCCAAACTTGACCTTCCAGAATGATCTTCTCCGAGGCCACACCTGAATGAGCCTTCCAAGATAACTTTCTAAGCTAAACCTGACCTAGCCTCCCAAGATAACTTTCCAGGCCATACCTGACTGAGCCTTCTAAGGGCCAAATCTAACCAAGCCACTTTTCATCATCCTTCCAAGAATGACCTCCTCCTCCAAGGCCAAAACCTGACCTAGCCTTGACTTCCTCCTAAGGTCGAATAACCGAGCCACTTTTCATTATCCTTCCAAAATAAGGGCACCCTCTCTCCCAAAAAATCAGCACTCTATATTATATTGACCCTTCATAGGTTCAAGGTATTCAATTCATAAAAATCTTTGCATATTCAGATGCATTTCATACTAAACATGTCGCTAATAAGAGCACCGGAATTACGATAGATCATAAATTCGAATTCCATTAATCAAGACGGATTGCCAATCTGAATTTCTGAATCATGCAATAAAAGGGTTCTCCACCCAAACCAATCAAATCTCAAAAATCAGACCCATTATAGGATAACCTCAGGATCTATACCTTAAATCTGAATTAGGTTTTCCTTCTATAATCAGACCCATCCTAGGATAGCCTTAGGATCTTTTACCCAAACAGACCGGGAATATCACTTTCATTCCAGATTTATCCGAGCAGGCCAGGGATATCAATTTCATTCCAGATTTTCCCAAGCAAATCAGGAATATCACTTCATCCACCCATAAATGTCTAGCAATGATCACCTAGATATCCCTATGGTTCTTTTTCCATTTCCTTATCATCCTTCACCCAAACATGTCCAAACACTGACTTAGACATCACTTTAGTTCCTTTTTTTATTCCTCCTACTTAGGTCCACTATCATTAGAATTGCCTTACAGACAAGACAATTCTGATGAGGGCGCAGCTGTGAACCCTTAATTTTGCACCCTCTAGTATGCATTTGAACCCTAGAGGTACATAGGCTTAGTAAACAGATCTCCAGAAGCCGAAATCGCCAAAGATCGCTAAAATCCTAAAAATTGAGAATCCGAGTCTCGGGACCTGGGACCCCTCTAAATCATCCTTAGATTATCTGGGATCGAATACGGAGCACAACGCAACTAGAATCATGAAAAATGGAGTTAAAACGGGTAAAAACAGTAAAAATCGATGAAATCGGGCGTCAAAAACCGCACAATCACCATGGTGACCGCACAGGGCCTGTACGAAATCGTAGAGCCCCTGTGTGGTTCAAATGGGCTCTTGTACAATCACTGAAGGTTCTGTACGGTCGACTTTTGGTCCTATATGATTACAGAAGGTCCGTGTGTGGTTTTGCACTCCAGTTTCGTGTTTCCCACATTAGAAAACATGAAAAATATTCCTAGCCTCCCTTCCTATTTAAACTACCCCCCAACTCATTTCGACACACAAATTGCTAAATCAAGCTAATTTATTAAAAGCAATCATTTTTTTTTTTTTTAAGGTTTGGTTCAAAAAGAACGTGCCTTTCAGTTTAAAGTTTTTGTTTTATGTTTGGGTGGTCGTTCTGAGGTTGCTCTTCTCAAATTAGTTCAAGGGAGTTCCCAACAACGCCGTCCTAGTAGCTGTTTGAAGGCTATGGTTCTACCAATTTGAGAAGGTGGAATTGTGATCCCACCGCCCGCCATCCGAGGCTAGTCCGCCACTGACAGAGACAAGTATCCTACAAGTATTTATTTTCTATCTTTTTCTTTTATTTGCCTTTTATTTTATTTTAGTTTAGTTTATTTTATTGCCTTGTCTATTTTATTTTGCATAGTTTATTGCTTTTCCTTTTTTCTTTGTATGTTCCCCTTCTCCTTAATTGCTTTCTTTTCTTTAGTTAATCACTTTAGAAAGGCATGTTAATTAGAATCTGACTTAATTAACTTGTTAATCAATTTGAATTAATGCTTTTTGTTTGTTAATTAAAATATGAAATAATTAACAATTTGGTGATCAATTAATTTGGTTAAATCAATTAATCAACCCATCTTTTTATCAACCAATATGAAACATAATAAAAGGCCCAAACTAAACAAACCCCCTTTGCAAGAAGGGCGAACTACGTGGATTTTGATTCCCATTCGAAGGGATACATAGACATGCTTGTCTAAAGCATCAAATCCAATTAAAATAAATTTTCTTCCTCTTTCACCTTCTTCACATAGTTTAGGTTTTATTTCTTTATTTTGTTACTTTCATTATTGATTTAATTTGGGGAATGTGTGACTCTCCTAGAACCCATAAGGGCTAGAGGGAGTATCCCCTAATTTAGTTTACATTATAAATTTAATATTTCTATTGCTTTCTTAATTTATTTCTTCTATTACTTCTATTACTGCTTTACTTTAATTCATGCATTGTATAATTGTTCATGCATTTATATCTGTTCATGAAATTAATTTAAAGCCATTTTGTATTAAACTTACCAAACTAATTAAATAAATCGAAAATCTAGTCCCCGAATCCTCTTTGGTTATCGAGGGCTAGTGCACTTTTTCATTGGATAATAATTAGAGTCAAAAAATGGGTTTTTACCTTATATTTTTTCAAATAAAAAAAAATTAAGGTGGCGACTCCTAATGCACCTTTTCAAAATCAACCAATCATAACCCGAGGGTTCCATCATGAGTACAAACCCGAATGAGCATTTCGATCTCCTCTAGTGGATCAGACCGGTGCTCGGGCGAGGCCTCACAACTATTTCCTTCTATAGTCTCATATGTTTGTTTAGACGAACTCGACCTTTCTTCAGATTTATAAGGAAATACATTTTCAAAAAATGATGCATTTCTTGATTCAATTATCGTGTTTTTGTGTATGTTCGGGATTTTAGAGTCATTCACAAGAAATCAATAAGCACTATTGTTATGTACATAGCCTATAAGCGTACAACCACTTTTGTAAGACACCTTTACACTCGTAAGTATTTATAGGAAGGCTTTCTTCCTTTCCATAACTCATAAGGGGTATTTTCTGCTTTCTTATGAGGTACCTTATTTAAATGGTAATTTGTCGATAAAATGGCTTCCCCTCATATGTTATAGGGTAATCCAGAACTTATCACTATTGCATTCATCATTTCTTTTAATGTACGATTTTTCTACTCATCAACTCTGTTTTGCTGGGGGTGAATAAGGTGTTGTGGTTTCATATATGATTCCATGTTGTGCACATAACTCACCAAACGGAGCTTCATACTCACCACCTCGGTCACTTCTCAACACCTTAATTTTCCTATTGAGTTGATTCTCAACTACATTTTTGTAGAGAATAAATTTCTCTGTGGCCTCATCCTTACTTTTAAGCAAATACACATAAAAGCATTTAGTGTGATGATGTGGAATTCTTAAGATGAGAAGTGTTTGTATTTTATGTATTAAGAGCTGTTTGACTATGTTGAATGAGTTTGAGGCATTGGGAGTAAAAGGAATGAAGTTTTGAGCTATTGCAGGCTTGAACGCCCGTTCAATAGAGTTGAATGCTCGTTCAATAGGGTGAATGCTCTTTTATAAAGGTGAATGTTCGTTCTAAATGACTCTGTGTGAACAATGTTATTTCTGGAATTGGAGAAGAACGTTCATTCAAAAGGAGTGAATGCTCGTTCAAAGAGGGGTGAACGCTCGTTCAAGGTCGGGGATTATAAAAAGACAACAACAGTTCCAAAACGGGGAAAATCAAACCTATCTTCTCTATTTTGGTTTTCCTGACCCTAAACCCCCACCAAAGCCTTATTAATGCTTCTTAAAGACTAAGATGCATTAAATTAACTTAAGGAATCAAGGGATACTTAAAGATCTAAGTGGATTCTTCTTAAATTCTTGGAAGATTTGGTTTTGGTGAGGAAGAGACATTTCAAGGTGATGTCTAATTCTTTATTAATTCTTATGGGCTTTGTTATTATATTATTTTAGCATCTTTATGGAGTTAGATATAAGTAGTTATGGGTATTTATTATTTTGATTTTATTGGGAAGTAATTGTTAGGTTTTGGGTTAGAACCCTAGAATTTATTCTTGAATGAATAGGTTCAATCTTTGAGATTTTAAGATATTCTTTCATGGAATTGGAGAATTCATTCTTAGAATTAGAATTCATGGACTCAAGATTGATAGTATTGTTGGCTATTTATGTGCAGCCCAAGGTTTGGAGAATCCTCACCCAAGATAGAGAGTTTGAGCTTGGGTTAAAGTAAAGTGCTATAGAGGTGAGTTATGAAATATATTTATGTATGTGAACTACCCTTCATGAATGTTATTCTTGTTGAACCTTAAATTACCAAAGATTGAAATTAGAATATCTTTTATTATTCATATACCAATGTAATTGCTATTAGTTTTAAATAGCAACTTTGATTATTTATGTTGAATTATTGAGACACTTGAATGAATGATGGCCATTTGGGCTATTGTTTATTAATGTTATACCTACCAAGCCTTAACCAAGATGAACCTAATATGATAGGACGCCTTACTAATGGGGGATAAACCATTAGACCGTGTGCACCAGTTACTCAACTGATAGAGTCCTATATGTTAGTGTTCTACCTAGAGAGAACTATGTACTTTAAGCATATATCCGGCCAAATATGAGCTAAAAGGGAGAAGTTACTGCCCTTAATGATGTATGGATGCTTATGGAAATGCAAAGGTGATAAAATATTTATTACCACCCCTTGTTTGTACAAATTTTAAATCACATACATCATTATGTATTAGATATAGGGGCTCAGTATTTCTTTGAATTGCTTGAAAAGATAACCTTGTTAGTTTTGCCTCAACACAAATTTCACATTTATGTTTAGAATCAATTTGCAAAGTGGAAATGTGATTCATGTTAATTATCCTACGCAAAGTATCATAATTAACATATCCTAGTCTACCATGCCATAAACTGGAAAACTCAAGCAAGTAAGCAGGAGAATTTTTCATTTCATTATGCTTAATAGTCATTACATTGAGCTTAAAAAGCCTATAAGTTACATAGCCCTTTCCCACATACATTCTGTTCTTAGACAAAACAACTTTGTCTAACTCAAACACCATGCGAAATTGATGCTTGTTAAGTAGTGAACTGGACACCAAGTTCTTGCGAATTTCTGGCACATACAGCACATTGTTCAGATTCAGCTCTTTCCCGGAAGTCATCTTTAACACCACCTTTCCTTCTCTATGGATTTCAAAAGTGGATGAGTTGCCCATAAATACCTTCTCTCCATTCTCAGTAGGCTTGAAAGATAAGAACAAGCCTTTGTCTGAGCATATGTACCTAGTTGCACCAGTGTCAATCCACCATTCCTTCGGGTTGGATCCTACAATGTTCACTTCAAACACTACAACACAGAGGTTTATGTTATAAACATCTTGAGTGATGTCATCAACCATAAAAGCATCATAGTTCTTCTTCTTCCTCTTAGGAAACTTGCACTCATAGGATTTGTGACCCACCCTATCACAATTGAAGCACTTCCCTTAGAATTTTTTCTTCTTGGAGACTCCTCCATTTGGTCCTAGCTTGGACTAATTTCCCTTCTTATTATTCTTTTCCTTGGAGCCTTGACCATGTTCCATAATATTTTCTTTAGCAGCCGCAAATGAATCAACCCCCTTCTTTTTAGATCCTCTGTTGTCTTCCTCAATATGAAGTCTAACAATTACATCCTTAATACTCATTTCCTTTCTCTTGTGCTTAAGATAGTTCTTAAAATCCTTCCACGCAGGTGGCAGCTTCTTAATAATAACAGCCACTTGGAAGGGTTCAGTTAAGACCATCGGTTCAGCATGAATCTTGTGTAAGATCACTTGGATCTCTTATACTTAACTAATTACTATTTTGGAATCCACCATCTTATAATTTAGGAAGCGGCCCACCATAAATTTCTTGGACCTAACATCCTCAGTCTTATATTTCCTATCTAATGATTCCCATAACTCCTTAGTCATTTTCTTTTCACTATACATATTGTACAGTGAATCTATCAGACTATTTATGACATAGTTTCGACACAAGAATTCAAAATGCTTCCAAGCATCAATTGCATTAATAACTTGGACATCTTGTTCATCCTCTTTCAGTGTTGGAGGATCCTCAGTCAAGTATCTCGCAAGATTTAGTGTGATCAGATAAAATATCATTTTTTGCTGTCGCATTTTGAAATTCAGATCAATGAATTTCCCTGGTTTCTCTCCATGGTTCACAAGAACCATAATCTGTACAATAGGGGTTGCCATATTTGAAACAACAAAGTAAACTATTATTTTTTCCAAAATGAAAAATAATTCCACTATCTAAGTAGCACCATTTTAGACAATGTAAAAGCAAAATCTTAAGTAAAAATGTTCAGAATAAATAAATGAGTAGAATCTATTTTAAGATTGTTAAAGTCGACGGGGTGATAGTCTCTACACTAGAGTGACGAGTCAAGGAGTTCGAGTTTACGAGCTCAATATGGAGAAGCGAGCTGAGGAGCTCAGTATTAAGAAGAGTCGAGGAACTCGATCTGAGACGAGGTGAGGCGAGCTAATATAATCTCAGATGCTTTTAAATTGTTAACCCAATGATACACTATAGTAGAACAAAATCTGAGATTATATTTAATAAAATAAATATAAATAAAATTTCATGATCATGAATAAATAGATAAGGAAGTAGAAATGCAAACCGAGGCCTGTATTACATACAATTTTCTTAAAATAAATTCATCCTTCACCATAGGTGCTAGATGATTGTTGACGTCTGTCTCCCAGGATACAACGGTAGTCAAGTAACTATTGAGCACCACAAAGCCACTTCTTTATCACCAAAAGAAGAAGCTTTGAATACTAGGTGAACTCTCTAAGAACACTTAGAAAACTAGAGAGATTCTAAGAGAAAGATAGAGAGTAAGAAAGAAGTTGTCGCGTTTGTGTGTTTTGAAGTGTGAATAATGTCTCTTTATATAGTGATCAAAAGGGGAAATTTTGGCATAAAATATTTAATTCAACCCATAAATAGGCCAATTAAAAGGATGTTACAAAGTAATTAAAAATATATTAATTTATCATTCAATTAATTTTTATATGTTTTCCAACATATTATTCTAGTCTTAGAGTTAGTTAGAGCTATATAGCTAGTTAGAGCTATATGCCATCTGGAATAGATGAGCTCTCAAATACCAAGCATTAGATTCTTATATATAAGTTGTTAGCCCCAAAGTTATATTTGATTTTGATGATTACTAAAAGTCATATGAAAATTAGATTATTGTGCTTTGAGTTTATCTAAGTTGCAAGTTAAAAGGCACAATATCAGAAGACTTCAAGTTATGAATATCAAATGAAAAAATACTTTTTGAAGTTTTAAAATATTGATCATGGAGGCATTCTAAATATCAATAAATCATGTGAAGCCTCAATATTATAAGACTTGAAGACTTAGGAAGTTTAATCTATCGAATCCTATCTAAGCAAGTCTCTGAAAGAGTTTAAAAGACCTGAAGACATTCATAATTGAAGAGTTGAAGACCTTATCTTAGAAAGTAAAGGGTAAAGTTACTTACTAAAGTTGAGAAACTTGTTTTCTACCCAAGTATATTATTTTTATAGAGTCAAAATAATTTTTCGAAAGAAAAATTAATATTTTTTAAACTGGGTAAAATTAGATGACCTACCAGACTGACACCTCCCATCTAATTTCATATTTGATGGCAGTATATTTTTGAAAATTATTTCCTTAATTTTTCTTATATATTTTGGTGTTTTTATTATTTGAAAATATTCTTTTGTATCCCAGAATATCTTCCATTTGAAAAGATCTTCAAATCCTTTTTACTTAGGGAAAGGAAATCAAATGATTTTTGAGTTGAAAATATCTATTCTATTCTGAATTTTTATCTTTGATTTTCTGCTACCTCCTTCAAACGATTGAATTTTTTATAATTAAGGAAAGTATTTTTCTTGAATGAATTAACATATTCTCTTTGATTTATCTTAAATTAATTCATTCCTTCAAACGGCTAAATTTTTCCTATTCTATAAAATTGAAATAGCTTGTTTTTCAAAACACTATTGATCATTTTCTTAAAATTCTTTGAGAGTATTTTTCACACCAATATGAGAGTTGTTCTTGTGAGATATATTTTAGGTTTTTAGAACATTCATTGTGTTGGGCAGATTCCTTGTTTCTCATCTTTGATGTTTAATATTGTCCACAATAGGTGTTAATTGTAACACAAATTGAGAGAGAGATAATTTGTGTACTTTTGAGAGTTTAGGTTTAAAACTCTTGGGTTGTACATTTTAGAGTTTCTAGGTTAAAAATTTAGGTTGTTTCCTTTGAATATTTGGGGTTAAAATACTTAGTGATCCTTTGTGTATTTTTGGTGAAAATATATGATTGATCCTTTAGGTGTTTCATGGATAAAACACTCGGTTGATTCTTTAGGTATTTATTGAATAAGACACTTGGGTTTCATTTGAAGTGTTTAGGGTTAAAACACTTGTTCCTTTGTATATTTTTAGTGAAAATACATGGTTGATTATTTGGTATTTTTTGAATAAAACACTTGTGTTTCTATTGTGTCTTGTTTTGTGATAGTTTTAGAAGGTTTAATTGTCTGGTTTTTAGTTTAATTCAGTTGATTTGATGTTTGTTTTAGTATTATTGTGTTATTTTTATGCTTGGTGGTATACTATACAGTTTCTATGCAATCGGTGAAGAATTGGGCCAAAAATGGTGCGTTTCACTCAAGGGAGCATTAATAGAGGCGTGTCAAATTTTCATAGAGGCTTTTTTAGGGGCCATCAATACAGGTGTATTGAATTTGAATAAGGGGCATTTTCTTAATTTTAAAGTTTTTACAGCTTGAACACTCTCTGGTATTTTAACCATAACTTGAGTTCTAGTTATCAGAATGAGGTGATTCAAGATTAATTAGAACGAAAAGAGATAGGGCTACAAATCTTATGAAGAACTCAATTCCAAATTTAGTCATTATATAGGTCAAAATAAGCATGGAAATTGCTATTTGAATAAGGGCATTTTCCAAAGCTAAATACGTGTTCATTGCTACAACACGCCTCTATTCAAGAGGTTTTTATTGTGAAACATGCCTCTATTCCTTTTGAATAGAGGCATGTCTCACTTACTATAAAAGTAATCTTTTTAGCCACCACAGATACGAGGAGAGAATTAGAGCCTGATTTCTGCAGAATTTCCAATTTTCTTTCGTTTTTCCTTTTTCTTTGTACATTAACTAGATTAGGTTTTTATTTTTATTTCAATCAATTTTTTCTAGTTTTAATTCAAGGATAATTTGGATTTGAGATTAATTTACATCAAGGATTAAAATCAAGCCTTGGGATTCATTGACCTAAACAGTATTGTATTCCTAACTTTATTTTAATTTCTATTTCAATTCAATTTCTATTATTGTTATTCATTGTTAAAGCATGAGAATGATGATTATTGAGATTAATATATTGATTGAATTGATTGTTGTCAAATTGATTATGAGCTAAATAATTTTGTCTAGATTTAGGATGATTCCTCTTGAATGACTATGTTAGGGCTAGTTGTTTGATGATTTATTTTGCCTTTCTTTATTGAATTGTTCTTAATTGTTATTCAATTTTTTGGCCAATTATTAATAAACCCTAGGTATTGAATGAGGTTGAGAGATAAATTTAATACTAGAATTAGGTTCAATAGAGGATTAGGTATGAATCAAAAATGTATTACCTAACTAATAAATTGATAATTAATTTGGTTAATTCTAGTTAGGTAGAAATCTAAGAATACGAGAGTTATTGGATTTTGAACCTTGATTAGTTTTACTTAATTAATTTATTAATTTTGGAAAATTTGCTCATTTAATTAATTAGCCCAACCTAGGATTTTAATTGGATGACTCTAAACCCTAGACTTCCTTTTAATTGATACTTTAGAACATTTGATTGTTTATTTTTATTTTTATTTAATTAATTTTTTTCTTTTTATTATTCGTCACTCTAATCTTGATTACAGTGTTTAGGATTGTGATTGTATATATTGTTTATTGGTATTAATAGGGTAATAAGTTAATTATAATTGCACCTAGGTATATTTCCTCAACTCCGTGAGGGATCGACCTCGGGTAAACTATTGTTATCTACGATACGATTCGTTCACTTGCGAGTATTTAAATTTGTTAGACTAGGTCAAATTTAAGTGCAACATTTTCTTTTGAAGTTTTTAGGGTTAAAACACTCGTTCATTTGTATATTTCGTGGATAAAATACACGATTTTCCTTTAGATATTTCTAGGTTAAAATATTTGTCTACCTTTGAGTGTTTATAGGTTAAAACACTTGGTGAGAGGTTGCAAGCACCTAGGTTATAAGCTTGTTTACAAGAGAGAGGGGATATATTTCTTAGGTTATAGGTTTTCAAGTACTTGTGCAAACTTGGATTTAGATTCTAGGTGATTAGAATCTAGGTTGTAATCAATGATTGCTTTACTTATTTATAAAGAGCTACTTAGTGGAGATAACTTCTCAAGGTGCAATCTTTGGGAGAGTAGACATAGACGAGCGTGCCAAACCACTATAAATATTGGTGTTTGTTTTTCTATCCCTACACTTTTATTTTATTGCAATTTTATTTTTCCTTTTTATTTCAGTTGAACTAATTTAATATATAAACTACTACTAACCTTCTAATTTCATAAGGCATCTAATCTGATTAGCACATCCAATTTCAACAAAGAAAATCACTTAATTCAAATCTTTGTGTTTTTGGTTGCTTGATTATTTTATCTCTTATTTGCTCTGATATGATACTTAAGTTTATATATGGTTCTTTATATTGTTTTGAACTACTTTTGTGAATTGATTTATTGAAATCAAAGTTCAATAGTTTTCTGATTATATAATTTCAACTTTGATACATACTGTTTAGGTGATCTAATTCTGTTATCTGTTATTCATTAAGTTTGCCATATCTAATCTCTGATACATATTGTGCTTGAATATATTGTGTGATTTGAGATTGCACTTACTATATCTTGTTTGCAAAATTCCCACACATACTTTCACTTTAAGAAGACCTTAGGGCTAGTGTTGTGCTAAATCTGCAAGTGTACAGATCGTGGGCAAGTAATAGTGTGTGAATAGAGTATCGATCCCACAGGAAAGGTGTTGACAATTACCAAAAAATATGATTACTCTATTATTTAGAAAATTAATTCAGTTGTGAAGAAAAAGAAAATTAAAATAGATATAAGAAAATTTAAAAGACAAATTCAATATATGATAAAGATCTAGGATTTAGATTTCATCAATTGATTACCTAT